>JAEBDU010011630.1:0-32092 GCA_016802625.1 Heliconius numata
ATGACATTGTTAGGGTTGTAGCTAATTTACATAAGGTGATTTTATTTCATTATTTATGTTAATTCATCATCATGCTGATAACTATAAAAATATTTACCAATTAAAAGTTGAACATTAACAGTTTATCTGAAATGAGTTTCCATGTGTGAGGTATATTAAATGTGACATTAAGAACATTTTTTTTCTTACCTCGAAAGCTATAATTTTCATTATTATTTATTAATATAAGCCATAACAACTCCTGTTCCATTAAATTATATGAAAACTTTATTTTTAGAGAAATATAGTGCACAGAGACTTAAAACTGGGCAATATTGTACTAAATCAGAGAACGGGGAGAGTTGTCCTAACAAATTTTTGTCTAGGAACACATTTAGGCAGCGATAGAGACTTATTAAAAGATCAAAGAGGTAAGAGGGTATTAATAGAGGGTTCTTGGTTTTTTTGTATAAACAAATTCATTCATATAAATGTAAAGAGTTAAAATTATTATCTATATATACAAAAAAATGTTTTAGATCTGAATGATAATGCTTTTTCTTTTAAACCTCAATCTCTTTTGGAATATACATACTTGGTTTTTATAGTGTATTTTACTTACAATTTGTGTATTGCAATTATTACTCTTTCCCCTTTCTAATAAGACAGTGCAGAATTTAGTTTTGTTATTAATTTTTAAGTGTAGGAGCTGCAATATTTTGTATTAATAATGATTTCTTTCACCTTCACTCTGTATCCCATATGTAACAGTATAGGCAGAGGCAGATTAGTGTCAAACTGCCGAAAAGTTTCCGCCGAATTAAATGCATCTGCATCACGACTGACTGCAGTCTATCTGGCTGTTGATTAAAATGACTATAATAATAATTTAAAACCTCAGGTTCCCCTGCCTACATATCACCTGACGTGCTATTATGCAAGCCTTACCTCGGCAAACCGTCAGACATGTGGGCACTTGGTGTGGTGCTCTATACTATGCTATATGGTCAGTTCCCCTTCTGCGATACGAGCCTCGCCCAGCTGTTCAGTAGGATACAGGCGGCCAGCTATAATATACCACCGTGAGTTTGTTTTGTTTTTTTCATATTGTTTGCTTTTGTGTTTGTTATTTTGATGAGGTAATTTTTCCTATATATATAGTTTTACACTTTATCCCATTTCAATCCCATTAGGACACGTGTGAACCACTTTCACTCCTAACTAGAGCAAGAGAATCTAGATATTAAATATTTAATTTCTGTAAACAGGAATCGAACCCAAAACCTGTTGCGTTTACGGTCACTAGCTTATACCAGTTCCGTCACAGTTATATGGAGAATTTGCAAAATAATATAATGTTTAAACATTTTTTAATAATATAAAAAAATGCTTAATATATATTTCAGTGATGGCAATTCAGTTCAAGTGACAGACAATACAGTGTTTCTAATACAGAGGTTGTTGGTTAAGGATCCTAAACACAGACTTTTGGCTGATCAGGTATGATTTATATATTATATATATTTAACAACTTATAGTAATTAAAAGCTAAATTATGCAATAACAAAAAAACTATTGTGATATATTTGATTTTTAAATCATTTGTTTGCAATCACATAGGTTTAATATTAGATAAAAAAAATGGTTTAAGCTTTTTCGTTCAGAGTGACTCTAGTGTTACGACACACCATTCTTTACTTAATAAGACACAATAAAATCGTTTTTTGAGTCGATTTGTTTCCCCTCTCTCGCAAATCATAATGGTATTTTTCGCTTTCGCTCATTTAGTTTCGCCACTTAATATGCAATATCTCCAAAAATCGGGAGAAAGGAATTGTCTTAACACTATGTTCTTTGCCTATAGCCTATATTATATATCGGAATACAATGTGAACCAAAAAATTAATATATATTATAATTTTTTTTCAGGTTCTAGACCAACTATCAAGTATAATAGCAAGTTACGTGGTAATACCTAATCCACCGGAGGACCTTCAAGTGGTACCAGATGTGGCTTTAGAGGAAGAGAAAGAGAAACAAAAGGAGAAAGAGAAACAAGGCTCGTGTGAAATTGACAGGAAGCCATTTTTGAGTGTACCAGATAGTGGGGAAAGGACGGCTGGATCAAATGTGAGTATAATATTTAAAATTTTTTGTTAAATTTTAGAAAAAGAAAAAATACTTGATGACGGAATCTTAAAGTATATTAAATATTGTTATATTACTGATCCATGGCTTCGTCCGCTATCACTACAAAATTATTTATTTTCTTGTCTGAATTACTTTTGTGATCTAATACATTATCATTTTCAAGACATCATTTTAATATATGGGGCATTGCAAAATATTGTTTCAGCTTATTTAATAAAGTACTTTTTCGTAGCAATATTTATGAACCTATTTCAATAAAACCAACTAAACTTATCTAACCTAACCTATTTCAATAAAACGAACCCTAAATGTTATAAGAAGATTTTAACCCACATTTTGAATATATGAATTGTTTAAAAAGATCTGATTTTTAATCTTCAATTCTATTTTATTAATTGTTCCTTTTATTTTACAGGATGAAGTGGGCGTGTTCTGCGTGCCCCTACCAGATTTCTTAGCACTAAATTTCCCATCACCGACTCGAGTGTCCCAAAATGGCATCCTCGTACACCCCACAATTGAAAATAATCAAAATCAAAGACAAATAACCGTACACAGAATAGGCAGAGACGCCCGCCCTTTGCTACCTTGTGAGATATCGAGATATCAACATATGTTTACAAATAGACAAGAAAATAGAAACGAAAGTACTAATTCTAGACTCAGAAATCTAGCTCAAAGAATACCTAGGCTTAACCCTGTCAATCCAGACTTTAGGGTTATCCCCTGGTCAGAAAGACCGAGGGTGGATAGATTAGATCAAGATTATGTACTGCGGTTGCCAGTTCTAGATATTTCTAGAATAAATGTGAATAATAATCGTATAATGAATCCGGCCCCGGTGCATACGGTTAACCCTGAAGCTGTAGTTAATAATCCAAGACCTAATGATACGGACTTAGAATATAATTGATTCATTAAACTGAATATTTAAAAAAAAATTGAATATTATTCAACACTAAGAAAAAAAATTTAAAAAGTATTAAAATGTATATATATATCTTTTTTGTTTTAGTAAAGTGAGCTTGATAATTCATAATCACAATTTTTGTTATGAAAATGCAAATTCTTGACACAGAAATCTAACTTAAAGAATACCTAGACTTAACCCTGTTAATCCAGACTTTAGGGTTATCCTGTGGTTTGAGACACCGAGAGTGGATAGGTTAGACCAAGACTATGTAGTATGGTTGCCAGTTCAAGATATTTCTAGAATAAATGTGAATGATAATCGTATAATAGTTGGTAGCGGCCAACTCAACTCATGACCTAATAATGATGAATGTTGAAAGACCTAATAATAGAATTAATTGATTGATTAATTTGAATATAATTGTGATTTTTGTAATTTAGTAGTTCTACCAACTGTTTTTATTAAATGTTTTGTATTTCGATCTTAAAAAAATCATATAATATAATTGATTTTTAAAAAAAAAATTAGTGAAACAACAAAGTTCTATATTTTTTAGAATTGTTATTTGTTTAACTTAACAATCAATGTCAATAATGATCTTTTTTTAGTTTCGCTGTATCCTACACATGGCAAGGTAAACAGAGGGAAACTGGGAACCTAATGTTAAGACACTCGGTTCCCATTAATACACTACGTTGTTTGTCCTGATTTTCCGCTGAATTCTGGAAGCATTGCGTGTTGGGGGGCGGAAATCAACGCTCTTCGTCTCAACACGTGAGACTAAGCACATGTGACTGGGAATCGAACTCGCAACCTGTCGCGATTCCAGTCACCCTTGTGCCCCTGTACCACGACTCTCTTTGGTCAATAATGATGATAATGATAAAGAAAATGATGATTAATATTTTTCATGGTTTTTTGAAAATGGCAGCTTATTGCATTTTGAATAAAATGTATACAAATTTGAACATTTCTTTCAACTTAAACAATGTGGTATCGAAATGTTTTATCACTTCTTTGTTTCTCTTAAGCTAATATAACATAAAAACACACTTGTATATGTACCATTAAAATTATGAATTTTAAAATAAACAATGTATAATTATTATTTTGTGTTTATAAAAAATAAACATTATACATTATAAAAACAACCGATTTTTTTTAAAAATAATAGCTTTTAGTATTTTAAATGTGAATACTATTAATTAAACATATTAAATACAAATTTCTCTTTTCCGAAAATATTAAAGTTAGATTTATATAATTTCTTTTTCCACCAACTGTCCACTTACGTACTTACACATTATTTACGTTATATGTTTTTTTATGTAAAAAATATAGTAAAAGCAATGTAAATATTTTAATAGGTCACAACTAAGAAGTATGTTATGCTTTTAATGAATTAATGAATATTGTTGTTGATATATTACTTGAAATCTGACTTTAAATGCAAAGGTTGTGGGTTCAAATATTTTATTTTCTTTGTTCTGTGGTGAGCGGAGTGGCGGAACATAACGCCGTAGTGCTCTGTATTAAACATAGCACGGTGTTAAGTTCCGCCAATTAACACCCGCTGTCTCCCGTTGTCGAATTCGGCCGTACAATGTTATTTCGATTTAATGTCAATTTTGATCTAATATCAACTACAATATTCGACTTAACCCTGAAATGTACAAATGTGATTTATTAAATAAACACATAAGAAATCGATTCTAAAAACACAATTATCGATTTTTTTTAAACTTTTGGTATTAGAAAGTCCATTATTTTTACACTTAAAATCGATGTCACTTGATCTTAAAAACTATTTAAAATATTAATATCTTCAATTCATAAAGAATATTGTATATTTAAAGGTTAAGTAATCACATATAATAAATAGGTTATGTAAAAAAATGTTTATATTTTTGTATTGTTAATAATGATAATTCAAATATTCATCTCTTAGACGTTAGACTTATTTTTTAATCTATGATTATAATTATTACTATTATTTTTGTTATTAATATTATGGTTAAATGAAATGTACGTACATATGTTTTTTTAAATATATCCTATTTAAAAAAAAAACGTTTTATACTATGAATGTTAATTTAGGTATTTCTAAATATCTGTGTAAAGCGTCAAATATCTGTAGAAAGTTTTCTAGTATAAATAAATAAATACCAAGGTGGTTGAGGCCGCTGAGGCGCAGGGGCAAAAGCGTGGAACTGAAAATAAACGCGACGGTTGTGGATTCGATTCCCACTCGAGGAAATGAAATATTTAATATTTTCATTCCTTCACTGTGCTGTAGAGTTGCGGCGTTGAGCCCCGCTATTCAATAAAAAATGACTCAAAAATTCCATGGAAAGTGGGGAGAGGAATATCTTAACATTATGCTACAAATTATGTTGACTAAAATTAAAATTTTATTTAAATGAACTAAAGTAACTCTTCAGCTCTGAACACCTATGTATATTTCATTTCACCTAATAAAATTATTGATTACTTAATAAAGTTGTCGTCCATATTATTATAGATTTTTTTTAATTTGTAACAATATGTAGGTGTGATGGTATTTTTTTAAATATATGTATATTGAATTATGGGACATAAACTATGCTATTTAGACGTCATAGTGGCGCACTGGTACATCGTCTGACTGTAAATGCGATGATCGTGGGTTCGAGCCCCATTCGTGGGAATATTTTATTTTTGTTTTTTTGTTCGTTTTTCCGGTTTATTAAGATAAAGCGTTACATGGACTTGTGTTGTCTTTAAAGGGGCTGAAAATAGAGAACGGAGTGTCTTAACAATAGATTCTCTCCTAGCGTGATGGATATTAGAAATGTATAAGATAAGATAAAAAGTCTTTATTGCACATTAAAAGAATTACAATTATAATTTTGGGACATAAAATGCACAAAGGCGGCCTTATCACTAAAAGTGATCTCTTCCAGGCAACCAATCCAAGGATAGGATACATCTAAGAGTGACGGCAAAAAGTGGTGCAAAACTTAAGTAAACTAAATAAATATATAACCTGTACATACAATACATAATACATATAGATACATACATATAGATATACATATATATACAATACACATACATAAATATATAGATAATATACATACACATATACATTAAATATATATATAATTGGGAAAGAGAAAATAAGATAAAATAAATGATAAAGATACAAATAGGTATACATATACTACATCCGAAGATAATGATTCTTAACTCTACGCTTAAAGATATTTATAGACGAAGACCGTCTCACGTCTCGTGGTAACGCATTCCATAATTTCACTGCTTCTACAGTAAAAGATTTACTGTAGCAGTGAGTGCGGCACAGCGGGAACTCGAGCACGTTATCACGTTTCGAGCGGAGACTGAAAGGAATACAGGGGTTAGAACCAAGGAAGGAAAAGCGTTCCTTAAGGTAGGAAGGAGTATCGGGATGGAAAAGGATGGAATAGAGGAGCGTGACAGTGTGGAGGTTCCGACGATTTTCTACAGAAAGCCACCGCAGCCTAACACGATACTGGCTGATGTGATCAAATTTCCTCAGTCCGAAGATGAATCTAATAACCAGGTTTTGTAGGCGTTCAAGTGTATTGAGCAATTGTTGCGAAATGTCCAGATAACAGGTGTCAGCATAGTCTAATGTAGGCAGCAAGAGTGAGTGCGCCAGGGAGATCTTGGTTTGTATGGGCAAAAGATTTCTCCATCTCTTTAGCCTACCAATAGTGTAGTACATCTTACGACTCAGCTCAGAGATGTGAGGAGCCCAGGAGAGAGTGCTGTCCACCTTGATACCCAGATTTTTAACAGTGTTACTGTATTCCAGCTTACAATTGTCAAGGGTAATATGAGGATAGGAAGGGAAATTTAATTTAGCTATTTGTTGGCGACTGCCTAGGAAACACACCTGTGACTTTTTGGGATTTATTGCCAAACCAAATGACTTGCTCCAGGTACTGATTGTATGCAGGTTGGAATTTACTAGATCAATAGCTTTCGCAATGTCATTCACGTCCGCGGTCAAATAAATTTGCAGGTCGTCGGCGTATAAATGGAAGGAAAGGGATAGGAGCTTGGTAACGGAGTTAATGAAGATGGAAAAAAGGAGAGGAGAAAGGACGCCACCCTGCGGAACCCCAGCACTAAGACGACATACGGATGATCGTTGATCGTTAATACGAACAGTTTGCTCTCGTTCATGTAGATAGGAGTAAAACCATTCAATAGCATCAGAGGATACATTAATGGACTTAAGAATTGCTAAGAGGATATCAAAATCAACAGTGTTAAAAGCATTCGAAAAGTCCAGTAGTACAAGAATAGTAATTTGTTGATTATCGATACCTAACCTAATGTCGTCATTTACTTTATTTAATGCCGTAACCGTGCTGTGCCCAGGGCGAAATCCAGACTTGAAGGGGGATAGGATTTTATTTAACGCTAAGAAGGATGAAAGTTGTTGATGGACTATACGCTCTAACACCTTTGACAAAAATGGGAGAACGGAGATAGGGCGATAGTCAGAAAAAGATAAAGGATTAGGTACCTTAGGAATAGGAGTTACTATAGCTTGGCGCCAGGTATTGGGAAAAGAGTTTGAGGAAAGGGAATGATTAAAGATGTGGCATAGGACAGGGAGTACAGGGTTGAGAGTTAAGAGAATCATCTTCCGACTGATTTGATCACTACCAGTAGCATCGGATTTAATGGCCAGCACATGCTTCTTCACGTCATCAGTAGAAACAGAGGAGAAATAAAAAGGAGAAGGGCAGGAGATATCGGGAATTGACTTAATAGTGTCGGCTTTAATTTCTTGGTTCAGTAAGTTAACATTTGAAAAGTGTTTGTTAATTTCTTCAAGATTTATTTTATCGCTTATATTAATAGTTTTCCGTGTGCGTCCAATACCCATTGCATCTAGGAATTTCCACACTTTAGCAGGGCTGTTATTTTCAATAGTGGAATGGATAAATTTACGTTGTGCATCTCTGCAAGTCTTACTACATCGATTCCGTAGTGTTTTGAACCTAATAAGGTTTTCTTCAGTGCAATTTCTTTTGTATTTAGACTTAGCAGAGTTCCTCTTTGCCATGAGTTTCTTAATATCGTCTGTAAGCCACGGAGCGGGGAGATGTTTAAGTTTTACGGGTCTAAGAGGAGCATAAATATCAAAAAGTTCGATAAGAAGAGAGTTAAATATGTTAATTTTGTCATTGGTACTTGGAGCATTGAACACACTATCCCAATCAATCTGGCTTAAGCTTTTCATGAAACTCTCATTATTGAAATTCTTGAAGCTTCTACGCATGATAACCGTGGGCTTGATTTTTGGTGTATCGCACTTTTAGAATTATAGTGAAAAAACCAATCTTTTTTGACGTTACTCAAAACTTGACATTTTTAAAACGTCACTATAATTCTAAAAGTGCGATATGTAATATAGGTACAGACTACAGTGTTGTCTTGCAAATTTTATTAAATAATATTCTATTTTAAAGCAATAAAGTCTTATTGCTTTAAGTAGTCCTTTTTTTTGAGCGTGGCGTTGCGGCGTTAAGTTTCGCCACTTAGCACACAATATCTCGAAAATTAGGCGGTGCGTTGGGATCGCTGTCCTCTGTCTATCCCGCTGTATGCGGGATACAGCGTGAAACTAAAAAAAACGTCTCTGTCCCTATATTTCGGTACTGATATACATATAATTATTAAGTTCTATATTTTAATGTACGTATGATACAAATATTTGATATTGTAAGTAGGCAATTTTGTTATCTCTTGCATGCGAATGTATGTAGACGAATAAATTTATTATAAAAACTTGTTTTTGTTTTATTCCACTCAATAGGGACACTCCGTTCCATGAAGACACTTTCATTCCCTACTTTCGGTCGAATTGACTGTTCAATGGCGGAACTCAACGCCGCTAGGATTTTAGTTTGATTTAAGTATGTAAATTTAAAAAATTACGTTCCTGTATTTTTTTAAACAGTATTATTGACACACCCACGTTGTTAAAGCTGAAATTTTATTTTTAATTACCGTTTTTACACATTGAACATTTTTGCATACTATAATAAAACTTATAAAAGAAAATTAATGTCATATTTATTTTTCTTTAATTCATAATTTTTCGTAGACTTGCTACGTCGTAACCCTCTACGCGTTAGCTTTAATTAGATATATTTTATTTCATGAAACGACTTTGAACTAACAACTATCATGTCGGCCGTATGTAGCTGTTGGGGTGCAGGAACACAGGCGTAATTTCCTCACCTTGGCCTGGCCCTCGCCACTCAATAATGCATACAGAATTCAGCGGAAAGTGGGGAATGGATGGAGGAGAGGAGGAGGAAACGGAGGGTTTTAACATTAGGTTCCCAGGTACCCTCTGCCTACGAGGGATTACATTACGCACAGAGCAGTGTTTGCGGGATACGATTAGTTACCACCTAACTTTTTGTTGTGATAACATTAAAATTGCAAAATAAAAATGAAAATATGAATTTATTAATAAAATAATTCCATTTGAATTATAAACTCTAAAATACCAGCTAGCTACATACATTAATATTATCGTCATAAAACAAAAAAAGGAACAAAAAGCAATAAATTTCATATGATTTAAATCTAATTTCTGCTGAGTTCACAAAGCGATTCAACGATCCAAAGCAATAATAACCGGAAGCAGGTAAGCAAGGAGTATGAACGAAGCCGTGTATAATTTATGAGCTGATGACGTATTATGATATATACTCCCTGGCTTCTGCTTTTCCGTAATCTTTCATGTGTGAATTTTAAATACAGGGTGTTTTATTTTTGTTTTAGGTATTCGTTTTGATTTAGGGGGTTTTTTTAGCTTCGCGCTGTATGTCGAGTTGCAGGGAAGGATTTAGGGGAAGGGAACCTAGTGTTAATACACTTCGTTCTCCTTTAAGGCACTTCCATTCCTCATTTTCTTCCGATTTTTGAAGGTATTGTGAGTTGAATGGCGGAACTTGACGTCACCAGAGCAAGAAAATTACAATATTAAATATTTAATTTTCTTAAGTGGGAATCGAATGCATAGTTACTGTCGCGTTTACTGTCGAACGCTTGTATCCATGCGCCACTATACGCCGTTATAAAATTATATTTTTATTTTACAGCGAAATTCAAAAGTAGGTAAAATAAATTTAAATATTAATAAAAATAGCATTTCAATGAATCATCCTGTAGCCAAAAGATATCGCTGACAAAAGCTGGCAAAACTGTCGCCTCGGGCCGCGAGCCCCGCCTCATATGCTAATAAGAGATCGAATAACTAGGTTTGTGAAGAAAAGGAAAATGTAAATATATATTACGTTGTTAAATTACGTTCTATTTTGTTGACAATAACAATGCGAAAGTAGCAAAAGATAAAATGGATTTTATTAAATTTCTATTTTTATCTTTTCAGCTTTAAGCGGTATCCGCATATAATAGGGGAAGCAGGGGGAACCTAATGTTAAGATCTGCTACCCACTTTCCGCCGAATTTTTCTAGGCATTGCGTGTTGCGTGGAACTCAACGCCGCGCTTTCTCTCGACACCAGAGAGAAGCAATACTTATAAAGACTAGTGGTAAACATATAGGTAACCACTATTAAATTCCTTTGTTAAAGAAATTAAAGCACATTAAAATGATTTTTTCTCCAGTTGGAATGGAACCTACAACCAACGTATATATGCAAGCAATAATTGCATCATGATGGCTTTATCATATTAATAATTAACAATAAAAAAACACTAATTAAAACAATATTTAATTAAATTATTCATTGTAGCACAATAAATTATTCCGGTCATCTTGAAAGGATAAAACCTATTTCAAGCAAAAAAAAGGTAGATTTTTAAAAATTCCGCATTTTAAATACCACCTGGGTTTACTCTGTCTGTATTTGTTGACGGATTACCCGCTCTCTCTCCTACTAAATCCCTTGGGAAAAACTGTTATTCCAGTTATTAGCTAATGGTGGCAATTATAAAGAATGGGATTATATTTTAATTAGTATTTTTCTTTTGTACTCGTTGGTGTATTTTTTACTGAAGAATAATACAATAATGTTATGCTTCATGTTTCAGAATAAATAATTTGAGATGCCGTTTTCCTTCACAAATATATATATTAGAAATGACAACAGCATCTCAAGATGGATCTCAGACTTAAGAGCGGTTTATAATATACAGGGTGGAAGAGGCAGCGCTTCTTTTACTGAAACTGCATATAGGGTAAAATATTTCAAACCCAGAATAAAAAAAATCAATCAAGGTACCTCAACAGTTTAGACGTAGGATTTTTTTTTCATTTCACGATTTTTATCCATACCTGTATTTCGTGTCACGCGCACATACGTATGCGACGTTGCCGCTTTGACAGGTAAGTGTGTGCGTGCCTATGTTATACTTTACAAATGGCGTTTTATTTTAAAACGATAATTTTATTATTTATTTTGTTTGAAAAAATAACTTTTTCATTTTTGGGAATTATTTTTTTTCCGAATTATATTAGGCTTTTATAGAGTAGTTAAAACTGTGGTTTCATTTAAAGTGGTGCTGACAATTCCACCCTGTATATGGGCCTAAAAAAGTATTTTAATTGTAAGTTTAGCGTAGCTTGAACCTTATTACGCATCAAATGGAAGTAACCAAGAATAATTTATTGTTATAAGTTTAGTTTAAAGGCGTTGAAAGGTCTATGTTTAGCATTTAAAGATGACAGGCTAATATGATGAAGATAACATTTTCGAATAATTTTTAATACATTCTGTATATCTGTTTAAGGAAATAGAATTAACTTAGTTTTTTTTAGCTCCACGGTAACATGGGAACCTGGGAACCTGTAGTGTAGTGTGTAGTGTCTTAATAGACACCATGTTTCCTACTTACCGCCGATATCTGAAGGCATTGTGTGTTGAGTGGCTGAACTCAACGCCGCGCTTTGCCTCATCACTAAAACAAAGGAATGAAAATAAAAGTGGTTTAAACATGAAATTAAATATTTAATTTCATATTTAATATTTAATTTCATGTTTAAACCACTGCGTCACAATTGGCCTCTAATAATAATAATATTTATAATTTATGTGACTTCTATTTTTTTATCAAATTGATTTTCGCCATCAAACAATCAATATGGAGAATAAAGTGTTTGCACACTATCTCTCTGTTAATAAACCTTAACATAAACTGTAGAATAATTTGAATTTATGTGAACACTGCATC
This sequence comes from Heliconius numata, assembly GCA_016802625.1. Classification (NCBI taxonomy): domain Eukaryota; kingdom Metazoa; phylum Arthropoda; class Insecta; order Lepidoptera; family Nymphalidae; genus Heliconius; species Heliconius numata. The sequence continues at coordinate 12,295 of JAEBDU010011630.1, forward strand.
AAGATGATGTCAAGGCTAAATTTCTAAACGATATAGTCATCCAAGCTTGAACTATGATTTATGACTTGCTGCGTGTTTAGACGAGATAGCCGGAGAGCCTACAATATAGGTATTTGAGTGATACGAGTATATCCTATAACCGTAGTTGATAACTTTGGTCGGTTGGCTCTGGTTATTAAAACTAGGAATCTGTTTTAATTAGAAATAACTTGAATAGCAGTGTAGAAAGAGACGTAGTGTCAAGATTCTCCGTTCTTGTAGTGCCGTAATCGTTGCCGTACTTACATAGCGAAACGAGAGGAAATTTAGATAAATAACTATCTTATCTGCATCCACTCTTATTTCTTTCTTCTTAACTTCGTCTCATTACCCTGCTATATGCGGGATACAGTGTGAAAAAACTTTTTACTTCTTTTCTCTAGTTTAATAAGAATCCATTAACATCAAAATATATAATCACGCATTTAGAGGCAGCTTAGGCTAATGAAAATGATGAAAGCCCAGCCATAATGAAGGTGAAGCAATAAGGAAAACTAATCTAACACCAAATCCATACAAAATGCTCTCTAAACTGTCTTAATCACCTGTAAAGTGTACGGTAGTTCCTCAACATAGGCTGGAACTAACTTTATTTGAGCACATTCGACCCTTCAAATCCTTGTTTAATGACCAGACCTAAGGGTTGTTGCGTTGCTGTTGTCGAAATTGATATTTATGGAATTTATAAATATGTATAAATATGTATAAATGTGTATAAATATGTATAAATATGGTATGACAAGAGAGTATAGTAATAAAATGATGACCTTGATTGTCCAGATATTATAATTTTGTGATAAGCGTCTCAGGCATGACTTCACTACGTTTTCCGTATACAGCAGACGAAGAGAATTTAACGTAAAGTCACTCTGTTCTCCATTTTCTGCTCAAAATTCGAGACGTCACGTATTGGGTGGTGGAACTTAAAGCCGCGCTTTTTCTTATTACCAGAGCGAGGAAAATAACAATAAATAATTATGCCTTTAAGTAGAAATCGAGCCCATAACAATTATTTTTTCAGTCATATTAATTATTATGCACCCTTTTCTTTATTTGCAAAATTGTGAAGCCAGAACAATAAGAAAAAAAAATATATCTGAAAAATATAGAGAATAAAAAGTATCCAAAGAAAACTAAAAATTAAATAACAAAAACATGTTTTAGCTTCCTTTTTGTTTCACTATAATATCAAACACAAATACCATAACTAAAACCCACCTTTCGGTAGTTCCGTATAATTTTCACATCCGTCCGTCTGTCCGGGCGTTGGTAGATATCTTTATATATCTATATATATATAGATACAAGTAATATCACTATATTTACATACGCGCTTTGTTTGACGCGTAATTGCTGTGTTTCTGCCTATTCCAACCCTGATATATTGGTATGGATTTGTCAATGCTTTCACCACTGAGCTGAATAGGGGATAAGTGTAGTTAATAGAAGTGTAATCTATATTAATAGTTTCGTTTGATATTAATTATAATTTTGAGGCCGTTGTAGCGCGTAAGTTCGATTCCCGTTTTAGGGAATGAAATGTTTAATATGTTTTTTCTTCGCGCTGATGTCCAGGTCCAAGAATTAGGCTAACTCTAGGATACGGACGTCTCTTAGGTCTAGGTTTCCAGGTTTCTTCTGTCTACCCTGCTATGTGCGGGATATAGTAAATCTGAATATAAAAAAAACAATATTTTAAATGTAAATCTCTATTAAATCAACGTTTATTATCAAAACCGAAAACGTCAGGATGAAAACAAACTCTACATTAAAATTAAACCTCTGTTATACAAACCATAGTTATAAAACAACGTCGGGATGGCGCCATCTCAATTCTGTACTAGTTTAATACCAAAAATACAATAGAAAACACGAAAACGTAAGAAAATACTAAGCTAAAAATATAATTAATCAGTGATTGTTGCTAGTTCATTAATTTAGAATCTCAACAATACATCGTTAACTCGTTTCTGGGTGCCATTAATCATTGTTTAGATAAAATAAACTGTAGCTGCAGATCGCGTTGCATTAGGATAGCTTCCAAAATATATTTAGCTGAGATCCTTTGTTTGTTAAGATTTTAATATAATTTGGAATTTATATATTTTGCAGGTATTTATATAAATTTAAAATTAAATATACTTAACTGTTTTTTAGGACAATTACTAATTATCAGATTGCGAAGGTTGTAGATTCAATCTCCGCTTGAGGGTATTAGTTTTTTAGATAGGTGGACTTCGTTCCAATTAAGACATTTTCTATTCTCACTTTTCGCTGAATTCAGAAGGCATTTCGTGTTGAATAGCGGACGTCAACGCTGCACTTTGTCTTGTTACCAAAGCGAGGCAAACGTAAACATTAAACATTTCCTCGAGTCCTCCAATTTCTTTGAGTGATAATTTACTGGGCCACGACTGGTCTCTATATTATTAATATTTCTTCTGCTATTCGTCGTAAGCTCACATATTTTGTCTGGTTATCCATGAGACAGAGAGAGAGAGATAGATCTTAATTACACACTCTATTTTTAATTCTCCACTGCTGAACCTGATTAAACACCTTATTTTATTCATATATGGAAACATCTGTATTTTAAACATAATCCGTACTTATTTATATTTGACAAGGAAATTGTATTAACGTCAGAAATTTATACTTTTAATAAAAAAATATTTTTAAAGCAACAAAGCAGGAAAGTATTAAAATTTTCATGTAAATATTTTTATTCAGCATCGCATTACCATATGGAATCGGCGAAATAAAAGAGCTCCATAGCAAATGTAAACTTTTGTCCATTAATAAATATACGGACAGTACTATTTATTTTTGGTATTACTTGTATAAAGTGGGGGTAATAGTCAAAGTGCGGGTAGGAGCAAAAGTCTTAATAAAAAAATCATATAATATAACTAAAATTCAATTGTTTATTTTTTATTTCTTTCATTGCATGTTGATTGGTAAAACTCTACGCCACGCTTTGCCTCAACAACAGAGCGAAGAAATGAAAATATCACATATTTCATTTAGATCTCGAGTGGGAATCGAACCCATAACTCCATGCAAAGACTATGAATTCGAGAATTTAGTGACTTATTATAGTAGTGTCTCATATTTTAATACTAGCGCAGGTTTCACATTAGCATATGAAATTAACTCGTCACGGCCGCATCTGGCGCTGGATGACCACTCGCCTGATTGAAATTGCATGTACATATCATAATTTGTTTGTATTATTTGAATTCAATATTCTGTTGAGGAAACCTTTTTTTTTATTCCTTCCGCATTCGTAGAGTGGCGTAACTAAGCACCGCGCTTCGTCTATCAGAGAAAGGAAATGAAAATAAGTTAAAATATAATAATTTCCACGAGTGGGAATCGAATTAATGAACAATGTAAATAGACTGTAATAAATTGTGTAATTGCATGTACCTAACAATTTTAAATTCAAAATGTTTTAAAATCTATTGAAATAGACTTTTTCAAGTACTTGCTTTTAAATCTATTAATGAACATATTGATTTTAATTGAGACTGAAAACTTGAGACTTCGGAAAATGAAATATTTAATTTTCATGTCCTCGTTCTGGTGTTGAGTGGCGGAATTCACTTCATTTCTCTCTCTCTCTCTGCTTACTCTGCTACATGTGGAATAAAGCGTGATGCCGATAAACAAAATGAACATAATGGAATGAATATACATGGCTATGAGTCTAAAGCCGCATACCTAAATTGAATGCACAGGCGTGTAAAACTATTGCAATATTAATATTCCTGCAAGTGCTTCATATCTTGAAGTTCGATTTTGTTTACAAGTTTGATTTACGAAAGACTTTATAAATAAATCAGCTTCACGCTGTATCCCGCACACATCAGGGTAGGCAGAGGGAACCCACTGTGCCACGTCGGCCTCTACAAACACTTTAAAATATAATTTTAAACACAACCATACAAGACATACAAATAAACAAGCCAGCCAGCTCCACCCCAAGTCCACACCAGTTATTTAATCATCAAAACAATAATGTACGCTGAAATATTTGGTATCCACCACCCACCACCGTTTTATGGGCAAGAGTCTTCCATTGTCCAAGTCCCAAATCTAAATCACCCCTACGAGGCTATAGCCGTAGGAATAAACCAGTAGAGTGTTGCCGTTTCGTGCAAAATTAACAACTAGTATGCGTACAGTCCGCTCGGATGTCCTTCTGATGTACAGTTAGTGTGTACCGGTGATATCGAGATGTGTAGGACAAGTTATAAGTGTTTTGGAGGGTTTTTTTTAGGGATTAAAATGATTTTCTATAATTGTTAGGAAAAAAATTAAGTGTTCTCAGCTTTATGCTGTATTCTGCATGTAGCAGGGTAGGCAGAGGGGGTCTTTTTGAGAGTTTTCGCAAATGATAATATTAAATATCTCATTCCTCGAGTGGCTTTGGTTAATAATATTAATAGATACCATTGACTCCTGTCAAATGATAATTCTAAACAATCAATTTTATGTAACGACAATTTGTGTGAATTTCTCTACAGAGTGATAACAAACATATTTGGACATAGCTTTATAAGGATGTACAAAAATGAATATAATGGTCAAAGCACTTGTACTTTTCAAATCCTTTTATGTCATTAAGAAATGAAAAAAATTGTTTTAAGACTTACTTTAATAGCACGGTAGATAAAGAATCTAATCTGAAGACATTTCATTCTCCACTCTCCGCCCAACTTTTCAAGATATTGCGTATTAAAAATACTTGTAGACTTGTAAAAATACTTGTAGGCTTGTAGACTAACATTTGTACCACATCAACAATAAAGAGCTCGCGCCCAATGGTCCATTGTACCGCGACAGCGAGAGGTTATTGCACGTGAGCAGGAAATACTCATTTTTTAAAATTCCTCCCCAGTTTACCCAAACAATATATAGGTGGACTAATTGTTTAGGATTTATGGAGGTTCACCGAATGAAACTGAATCCGTTTAAAATATCCATTTTTATTTCGACTTTTTGAACTAAAATCGGTTATACGATAAATTTATGTGGTAAGGAGAATTTTTATATATAAAATTTAGATAGTGGCAGCTTATAAAACAATGGGTCATCAGGTAGGCAAAGGCAACTTAGTGATAAGACATTCCGTTCCCCGTTTTCTACCAAATTCTGGAGTCTCGACACCAGAGCGAAGAAATGGGAATATTATATTTAATTTTCTCGAGTGTGAATTGAACTCACAACCTGTCGCGATTACAGTAACACTTTGTCCCACAACTGGCCTCAAAAATAGTGAAATTTACCAACTTATTATAAAAGACGTTTTTTTTTAAATTTGGTGGTTTTTTACCATAAAATATAATAACAGTGTTGTCAAGGACATAAATATTGATCTACTAAAGTAACCTATTGGTTACTTTAGTAGATGTATAAAATTTAGTACAAAATACTCTATAATATACTGAATCTTTCTACTTATTCCATACTTGTCAATACATTTTCATTGTATTGAAAAATATAACTTCTCTAAGTAGAAGCAAATAGGATACGTAAATATGGTGACGTTTGAATACGATGCAATTGTAAGCGATACTCTCACAAATTGGATGCGGGTTTTGTGTATACTGTAAATTTACATTATTATATTAAATAATATTAGAACTCTATATTATAGATGCCAATCGCGGCGTAGGAGCACAAGTGTGAGACTGTAAACGCCACTGGATGTGGGTTCGATACCTACTCGAGGAAATTAAGTATTTATTTTAATTTTATATTTTCGTTTGTTCGCTTTGCTTTCGAGGCAAAGTTCTGGCAATCAACACGTAATGTCTCCAGAACTAGGCGGAAAGAGGTGAACGAAAGTGTCTTAATGAGAACGGAGTGTCTTAACATTAGGTTTCCTCTGCCTACCAACTAAAACATGTGCTCGTCTGAGTTAGGCTAGTATTAGTATTACACATAATTAAATATTAGAACTTAGACATAGGCAATGGATAACTAATGAAGTGTACTCGTAAATCAAAGTGGCCGTATATCAATGTTGCACTGTACGGACAGCGGACACTGTATGTATATACATTTATCAATGGGTAAATATTCGTACTACATATTACTTTACTTATATCTATACTAATATAATAAAGCGGAAGAGTTTGTTTGTTTGTTTGTTTGTTTGTTTGTTTGTTTGTTTGTTTGTTTGTTTGTTTGTTTGTTTGTTTGAACGCTAAGATCTCTGGATCTACTGGTCCGATTTACTTTGTTTTTGTTTTGTATGAAAGCTGCATTCTTCAGAAGTGCTATAGGCTATATAACATTACATTACACATATAAACTAATATATTTTAAAGTACTTTCTAATTTGACATTCAATTTATTCTGCCATGTTAATAACAACCGTCGCGTCGCTACGCAACCGTTACCGCGACATTTTGACATTCATCCTTATGAAAATAAATATAAGTGTCACTTTTAGCATTTTATCTAGATTGAAATTATAGTTTACTGTATAACATTCTAATAAATAATTAAGGAGATGTCACTGATTCGGAATGACCTAGCCTTCGGGCGGCACAGTATGAGTATGACCGACGCGAAAATATTCTTATAGTTCAAGCAGGCGTAGCCGCGTGCGGGTCCACTAGTTAATATTATAAAATTAAATAAAGCTAGATTGAAAGCGCTAATTTCAGAAATTAATAAAAGATCTAAGATAACTTTTTTAAGGTCGTCGTACAACGCCTCCAGTATTTGGCGGAAAGTGGGCAACGGAAGTGTCCTAAGAGTAACGGAGTGTCTTAACATTAATATATCGACGGTCCCTATCTAGGGAGTAAGTATTGAAAGTAAAAAATTGCAAGTATCCTTTATTGCTGTTTTTAATTACTTGAACAAAGGGAATTTGTCATTAAATATACATTTAAAAACGCAATAATAAATATTTTTTATTTATGAAATTTTGAAAAATGTTCATTAAACTACATTTTTTAATAATTTAAAAGAGTATTAAAACATTTGCGATTTTTCGCTTTCTTATAGATACTAATATAAAGTCTTTTTTTATGCTGTTAAATAATATAATATAAAATAGATATATTGATAATTTATTTGATTCTTATCCTTTAAGACGGACAGACAGACAGACAAAAGCTTATTTATACACTATAAAAACCTACAGGAGAACAATAAAGGCAATGTTTCATTAATCGTGTTGTATGCAACTGCCAAAACCAGTACAACCCGCCCAGACATTTGTACGAATCGTTTGTCGATATATCAGTGTCGATTTTAAGCTCTTTATTAATGTTACTCGGAGCTTTTAAATTATGGAGGACCTGAGCTTAGAAATATCCAGAGTTGATTGGCAGAATTTTGTTTTAACTATTAATTAGTTAAAACAAAAGTTGAAATCATATACGTCCTGTAAAAAAATTTGAAGCGGCGGATTTTAACGCCACATTTCATATTATTAGAGCTGGGTAAATGAAAACAATGCATTCCTCGAGTGGAGATAGAACCCCAAACCACTCAGGTTCAGATGTTATCCTTCTAAGGCATGATACCAACTAATAACTAAACCGAAGAATCCAGAAGGTTAGAAGGTTAGTATAAATAATGTAAAATCATCTGGATCTCCTCTAAAGATGGGCGTTCCACAAGGATCTATTCTCGGTCCTCTTTTATTTCTTATTTATATTAACGATCTGCCTTTTTATGTGAAGAACCTATGTGATATAGTACTTTTCGCGGATGATACCTCTTTAATATTTAAGATTGACCGAAATAAAATAAACTATGACGAAGTGAATAGTGCATTATCGCATATTCTTCGTTGGTTTGATGTTAATAATCTAATGTTAAATGCTAAAAAAACGAAATGCATCGAGTTTGCTTTACCAAATGTAAAAAAAACATAATTTTAATCTAATAATTGCCTATTTGAATATATTTTGAATTTGAATTTGAATTGAATAGTTTTTTCCTGATTTTCAGACAGAGTGGAACGGAGTGTCTTAACATTGTGTTCCCTCTGCCTACCCTGCTGTGTGCGGGAAACAGCGTGAAGCTGATTTTTTTAAAAATTTTCAGACAGATAATTTATTAGAATATGTCCAAAACAATTTCGTAGCGCAATGTTTCCGGCGCTCTTGTCTAAAGGCATTATTGGAAATCTCGATATAAATTTATTGCCGTACGTAGATTTAATGTTGACTAATTTCATAATAATGAATATTTGTCGCGACGCGACGGCGCGTTCACTAAATAAACTTAATTGAAGTCAGTAAATAATTTTAAATGTAAATCACTAATTCAGAAAATTAGTTTTTAGGTTTCCTTTAAAAACTAAAAAAAAAAAAAAAAAAATTAAAACTATGGATATGCGGTGTTAAGTTCTGCTACTAACGCAGTTAATATGGCAAAAATGGGAATGTCCTAATACTGTGTTAATTACCCTTTCTCTATCCTCCATTATGGGAAAGAGTGTTGAGTTGCTTTTTTAACATCGGAGAAAATACTTTTATCTTTTTTCCTTATTTTGTTTCATCTTCATATAATAAATTAAATCTTTTTCTAGGTAATGAAAAGAGTCAATTTAACTTTTGAACTACCGGACTCGAGGGACGGGGGATGATGGATGGCAGAAAATTCATCTGCTTGTCGCCGAGGGGGGAACTTTGATACTTTACAATTGTTAATTTCCTATACTTGATCTTTTCTATAATTTTTTTTTTAATAAATATCTAAAATTATTTATAATATTGTAAAATAATATACTTATATGCCATAAGACAATATATCAGCAGCACAAAAGTCCAACTCCAAGCTGTCCAAGCTGGGTCAGATTCCTACTCAGGGGAAAAAGTTAAATTAATTCTCTAGCTTGGTAAGCGCGGCGTTTATTTCTGCTACTCATCACATGATTAGAGAAAAAACATTAACCAAAGGAAAATCAATTTATTTTCGGAACTAATCTTGTTAATTATAAAAAGACATAATAAAGAAAATTGCATTAGTCAATAATTTTTTTATGACACCCAATACATTTGGTGATGGAACTCAACGCCGTGTTTTGTATATACCAGAGCGAATTATTTATAATATATATAAAATCGAGAGGTCACTCACTCATCACAAAATCTCAAAAACTACCAGAGCTAGGAATCTGAAGTGTTGCATAGGAGTTACTTATAGGACGTAGGTGCTCGCTAAGACGGGAATTTGCAATATTCGACTTCTAAGGGGTTGTTTTTGGGGTTGAAAGTTTGTATGAAACTTCGTTACTACAAATGCTAGGAGTCTCAAATTTTGCATGGACGTCACTTATAGGACGTAGGTACTCATAGAGACAGAAATTAATAATAACGTAGTTCACGCAGGCGAAGCCGCGGGCGGGCCGCTAGTTTCCTTATAAGGATAATATTACAGATTATTCGACAAACGCTTAACTTTTATTCTTCAAACTTTACCTCACCATTATAATATATACTCGTATAAAAAAAGCTGATTTATACGAAATAAATTTGATAAATATGTATGTTATTACATGACACACGAATTAAGGTATTTCGCGCAAATTGTGAATAATGTGACATAAAGTCGAACGACGTCAGAATGAAATTATATGAATAATTCAACGGATACGAATAACAAGAGTTGGGAACCTCGATGAAATGAACGTACAGAGTAATGCTTGTTTAATGGGGTAAGAATATAGAGATGTTTGCTATAAAAAATCAGAGAGTTGTGACTTTTGGATATCGTCCAAAGTTTCTTGACACAAGTGTCTTAATACGTAAAAACCTCGTCTTCGAGACATTTTAATACCCACTTGAAAAAAAGAAATATTTACTAAAATTTATAATTTCATTCGTCTCTGGTGTCACTGGTCACTCAACACACAATGCCTCGGCTTAAAATGAAGAACGGAGTGTCTTAACACTAGGTTCCCTTTGCTTACAATTTTTACAACATTTATTAGTAAACCAACTATGTACAATAACGTAAACCTCCGATAGCACATCTCAAAGTGCACTGTTGATATAATTTCAACAAACAAACATAACATAAACCTATGTTTTGTATGAAACAGTATTATACGGGGGGTCAATGTAAACTGGCCGCGGTTCTCATTTGCTATACAATACTGAAAACATCAATCTTATTGAGATTACAAGTTGACAGTTTTTAAATCGCTACTGGGATTTGGGATGTGAATTTTGTATGGAAAAAATTATAATTACAACGCGATTGTGTGATGTTTTCTTATGAAAAATATTGTGTAAGATTATCGATAGCTAGCGGACGCGCGCAGCTTCGCCTGCTTATTTTCACCCTTAAGGATGAATTGTAATAAACCATGAAACACGTGGTCAATGAAATATTTTTAAGTCTAAATTTCAAATTTTATAAATATGGGTGGGGATTTAAAGATTTTTCAATACAAACTTTCAACCCCTTATTTGCTTACTATATCCCACATATAGCCAGGAAAGGCAGAGAATTTGGGACATCGCCTATTCAGTTGCGGAATTCAACGCCGCACACTGCCCTTACAGGGCGGGAAGATGAAAATAAGTTTCCCCCCACTTGGAATCGATCCCCCAACCATCCCAAGTCGGACCCAGCCCCATACCACCGTGATAGCTTAAATTAAATAGCGTGTTATTAGCAAAATATCTCAAAAAACATAATTATATATCTCAAGTCATTATGTAATAATTGTAGTATTAATCAATATTATTCATGCAATGGCAATAATAAAGAGAAGAAAACGGAGAATTGAATTCTCTGTTTAGATACTAGTATATGAGTAAATAGGATACCATACCCTTTGGTTCATTTTTTGTTAATTTGATTAAAAAGAAAACCCCGCACGGAAATCGAACCGCTAATATAAAACATTTTTATAAAATCAAATTTACTATAGAACTAAAATTATTTGTACAGACAAATTTTACTTCAGTATATATATATTTATGTGTATGTATATATGTTAAGTCTGAATCATAAGTCCTAAAGTAATTATCTCCAGATCCTCAGTTTCCAGTGCGGATATACGGCAACTACTTCACGAGTGAAGTCGGGTCGTAAATTATGTATTCAAGTTATAAAATCCCGGACGAGATTTCCCTGATCCCGCGTGTTTTAATGGCGCTACGGGTGGGAGCTTTACTTTTGACCTAACATACTGATGATGAGAATGTAGAATAAAATGTTCTTTTTATAAATTATCTATATGGATATTTGGCATTTAGTAGTGTTAAGACACTCCATTTTCAACTTTCTGGTAATTTTATAGACATCGGTTGGCAGGTTACGGAACATAACGCTGCGTTTTGTCCGAAGCGGAAATTTCTATTTATTAAATTTAGACTTTCTACGGGGTATAATTCAAATGAAAAAAAAATTTCGATAGCTGTGAGTAGAAAAATAGAGTTTTGTAATGTAATACAGCTCGAATATTTAAGTGTCCTTAATTTTTTTCTAAGACAGAAAGAAAAAGAAAATTAAATCAGCTTCACGCTGTATCCTATACATAGCAGAGTAGGCAAAGTGAAGCTAGTGTTAAGACACTTCGTTTCCCATTTTCCGCCGAATTTTGGAGACATTGCGTGTTGAGAAGCAGAGCTCAACGCAGTTCTTTGCCTCGACACCAGAGCGAAGAAATAAAAATATTATCTATATATATAAAATCGAAAGGTCACTCACTCATCACGAAATCTCAGAAACTACATGTGCTAGGAATTTGAAATTTTGCATAGGAGTTACTTATAGGCCGTAGGTGCTCGCTAAGACGGGATTTGCAATATTCGACTTCTAAGGGGTTGTTTTTGGGGTTCAAAGTTTGTATGAAACTTCGTTACTACAAATGCTAGGAGTCTCAAATTTTACATGGACGTCACTTATAGGACGTAGGTACTCATGGAGACAGAAATTAATACTAACGTAATTCACGCAGGCGAAGCCGCGGGCGGACCGCTAGTTGTAAATAAATATTTCATTTTCTCGAATAAGAAGATATTTGTAGGCTTTTTATGGCATTTTTTTTCACTTTTGTTTAATACTTCCCATTCCCACAAGCGGTGTGTGATAGTGTCAATGGCATATTCGCTATCATGAGTAGTCTTCATGAATTTTTCAGATTTTTACAAAAATCAGATTGGATCTTACGGGACGATGCTGGTGCTAGGAACTTTTATACGACTGTACGACTGTACGAGTGACGAATATATTATTATAATACGAAGAGGTGTTTTAATATTGTTTCTTGTTGTTGAAACTTACATTTGCATAAAAACATTGAAAATAATTAAAAGAATGATAACAACATCAAAAACGAATATGTATATATTGGTTTAGCCACAGTTAAAAGTTAAGCGATGACTTTGTTTGCGATAATTAGAGAATTAAATAATTAAATAGATAGACTTTTGTTTAGGAAATATAACTGACCAAATGTACATGTGAAACTAATAGTACTTAAATCTACATCTTTTTTAGTGGACAAGAGGTCAGAGAACTGGCATAAATTACCTAATTTATATTACCTAATCACTATAGGAAGATTTTTTCTATGGTTCAATTAATTTTTTTCATTGTTAAGAATAACTAAAAAGTAAGAAAACAGGTGATGTCTATCGTGACACGTAACACGTTGTCAACGTGACAGGTCTTGGGTTCGGGAAGTTTCCCGGGAAGTTTCGAGGAAATGAGATATTTAATATTTTGATTTTCTCACTCTAGTAAAGAGGCAAAAGCCTGACCTTTGAATTCCGCCGTTCAACAAGCAATATCATTTGGCTGAAAGTGGTTAACGGAAGCTAAAAAAACAAATTTTATATTGTTATAATATTTTATTTAACATGAGAAAATTGTGCAATAGCTATCAAATAAGTTATATACATATTAATAACCATCAGAGGAAGAGTTGAATTGAGTGGTATGAAATTACATACTCGAAACTCGAACGGCCTTGCTTCTATGTAATCTATGAAACGTCTTATGTCGGCTATGTGGGGTTGACCTGTAAAAAAGTATTGTATGTATGAATTTCAAGGTGTATCCTGCACATGGAACCTGGGAACCTAATGTTAAGATATAAATCTAAATAAAAAATGTTACTAAAGTACCTACACAATATTTCTTTTCTCAGTTTTTGTATAATGTAAGTTAAGCTGACTGCAGAAGTACTCGTAATATGACAAGTTATTTTAGAAGCATCTTTCAATTATTTAGAAGTATACTTGCTCCATGTTTTAAAATGGCTAACTAATCAATTTCGTGACTTAAATCCGGCGATAAGAGCGGACGCATTAATGACTTCGTTGAATTCGCAAGAGTAAATTGCATACCTAAATTTCTACCAGTTAATAGTCTAGGATTGAATGGAGCGAAATAATTACAAAATACAAAACTATTTGTTATTGTAAATGTAAATCTAGTTTATTTTAAAGGAGAAGAAGAAGCATTCACTTCTTATTTCTCTTTCGCGGTGAAAATCGGACTTTAGACTAATTTATTTTTGGTTAAAAATGTAAAAATAACAGCAAAACACTTTTATATCATTAGAGAATGTGAAACTTACCTCTTTCAAGAAGTAATCTATTATGCAGCAAAAGTTTTATATTATAAGCTTCAGCATTAACAATCGTGGCTAGGAAAGCTGGTAAGAACATCAGTATTAGATTTTGTAATACATATGAATATATCGATATGTGACGAAAGACTTCGTTCTAGAAAATAAATAAATATAAATAGCATAAAATTACTATTAAACAATTTGGCATAGTATGTTAAACATTAGTAGCGTAGCGGCTTTTAAGACAAGGATTGTAAAACAACCATACATGTTCTTTTTTACCTTGACAGAGATTCATTTCCCCGAGAGGAGTCGAACCCACAACCATCATTTACTGTCACACACATTTATATGCTTTTACCACTTTTTACAATTTTTTTTGAGTCTATTTAATTTATTTTTAATATATGTTTAATTAATTAAGTTATTCAATATTGGCACTTACCAACGAAGGATTTATTTCGCTGATTGTGTAATAAACAGTGATGAGTAATTCCGGTATTTTTATCATCAAAGCTAGAAAGAACTGATAAAGATAAGAAAAATGGGGATTAATATGTAATTTGTAAAAAAAATATACATATTTTTTTTATTATTATTTAAGTATCTTAGATAACAGACTTACTAAATAATCAATCTTATCCTTAGCTTTCTCTGTGCAATCGTAAAGAAACTTATAAAGAAATTGGCCAGAGACAATATTGTAATCATTTTCAAGACGACATTTAAGTTTTTTCACACGAATATAAACAGAATATAATAAATAGAAATAAACAATTAAAGGTAAACTTAAGCCTGAAGCTAAAATAAAAATAAATGTATGGTCTATTTCAGAATATTGACATACTATATCGAAATAAATACATGATATTATCCATAGACCTAATTTGAAAAGTATGAAAAATACTGTATAAATTATTATAACAAAATCAACAGAACGACCAATATTTAATTGTAATTCAAAATCGAATAACAGAAGGTTCTCTAAAAACTGACGTATCGTTTTCTCTCTGTCGCAGAGAAATAGAAATATAATGTTAATGAAATATTGTAAGGCATAAACACTGTACCAATATTTAATTAAATCAGGAAAATCATTGAAAATGAAAATCGGTAATACAATTAAATAGAAAATAGTTTGAGCGACGTTCGTTATTTTCAATATTCTGTTAATTCTTATCGACGTGGATGTAACGAAACCGAAATCTAACGCATATATTATGCGAATAATAAAAAAGTATATATATAAAGTTTTTGATATTTTCAAATTGTCATTTTTTAAATTATTTTCAGTAGATTTTTCACGAACGTTAATTTTTATTTCTCGATTTTCTTTGAACATTTTTCCTATTCTTTTGCACAACTAGTGTTATCTAGACAGAAAGTATTACTTAAGTAAAATTTGTGTTTAATGTTTATGTTTTAAAGTAATTATAATTACTTAATTGTTCCACTAAGGTACTTGTATAAGCTTTTGATGGATGGTCTTTAATCAACTAATAACATAGAGTTATTACATATCTATGTTTTAGTTATAAGTAAGCACAAATAATACAAAATGTATCTTCATTGTATTAAATGACAAATGGTAAATATTAAGACATTGCCGTCGAGGCGCAGCGGCCCAAGGGTATGACTGTAACGGTCTGTCATTTCCCTGGTCTTCTAAGAAACATCTCAGTATTGGATCCTGTCATTTAAGACGTGTTTGTTTACGAAAGGGGCAGAAAGTTGAGAATGAAATTACTAATTTATCTTTGTCTTCCTTAAAATAGGCGTAAAAATTAAAAAAATAATTTTATTTAAAAATAATATTGATTTAGTTGTACTGTATCTACGACTACTGTTAATACGACGATTGTGGGATGGAGTACCATTCGCGAAAAGAATAATTTCTATTATCGGTTTGGTAGCAAGACCAAGTAGTACAACACTTCGATAATGGGGGGAGGGGGGAGGTGGGAAACATACCCTGCCACTGTAAATAAATATACATATGTAATTAAAATAATAATATATGAAGATTCCATAGATAGATGATATTAATATAGATTCTGCTATTAACTAAAAATAACCTACACATATACATACTTTGTATTCTTAATAATTGTATTAAAAAAATAGTTTTAGTTGCGTATAAAATTTGTCGCAGTGTGACCATTTGGTTAATAATTTTTTTTATCATAATGCTACAGTATAAATTAAGTTCCATAGAAAATATCTTTTATTTTTATAAAAGTAATCTACAACTATGATCCATGACCTTCAGTTTCATGTTGTATCCCCCCCATAGCAGGTAGGTATAGGAAACCCCTGCGCCACAACTGTCCACATGATACCGTCATTGATTACTTAAATTAAGGAAATGTTAAAAAACGTAACATTGAGAATAGCATATCTGAATATTAATAAGCATTGTATAGATGCGACGCTGGTTGTAGGTTCGATCCTCGCTCGAGGAAATGAAATAAAGTATATATTTCTTCGTTCTGATGTTGAGGCAAAGATATTGAGTGCTGCCACTCAACACGCAAAGCCTTCAGAATACGGCGGAAAGTGGGGAACGGAGTGTCTTAACAATAGGTTCCCTCTGCCTACCCTGCTGTTAGCGGGATACAGCGTAAAACTGATTTAGAACGTAATGGCTTTTTATTAATTAACCTTCGTCTACCCAGCAATAAAATGCAAGATGTGTGAAGATAAAATAACGTCGCTATAGCAACATACGTACATACATATTGTAATTAACTATATTAGATGATCATAGATAAATTGCACTCACGAACAAAATGAACTGTTTCATAATGCATTAACATAATTCCTTTGGACTTTATCATAAAATTTCATATATATATACAGATTATATTCGTAAATTGGAGAAAGCACACGTCTTCTTCGACCCCCCCAAAGCAAAAGGCACCCCTCTTTTTCTTATAAGTTAGACATATTCGAGTGGCAGTGTCTATCTGTGCCATCGCAACTCCCAGACGAATGGATCGATTTTGATGAGACTTTATCGTTTCATTCTTTGTAATTACAACTATGGCTAAATTAGTAAAGCCTTATCCACAAATCAAACGATCATTTTTTGTGTCCGTCATCTTATATGTCCGTCTTTTCCTTGGTCTATACACAAATTTGAGTACTAGCAGAACAATTAATAACTTTTTAAAATTGTACTGTCTCAGTGCTACAATTTTGTTATCTTATTTTAATTCTCAAGTACTAATTATTTATTTTGAGAAAGAGAATTATCTGTTTTTCCCTTTAACGTTCACCTTGTTCTATACAATTCTAACGTCCATACTATCTTTGTTCAGCGATGGTGAAAACATACAACATTTCTTAAAAAGTATCGATTCTATTGAAATTAATAATTTAATGAAGCATAGAAAAAACGAATCAACCATTAGTTTTTTCATATTTCTTGGAATAATACTGAAAAATATCATAAGATATGTATATTTTCTTATTAATTATAGACATATTAATAATTTTTCGTTTATAATTTCATCTGTGTCATGGGTAGAACACTCTTTAACGCATATGACAAAAATAATAATATTCGAATGTCTCTGGTGTAAATTGACATCACTGAAGAAAGAAATAAAGGAGCACTGCTTAGAGTCTACAAGTGATTCAAATGATGATACTAAAATAAAAATAAAAAAGCTACAAGAATTAATGCTTGTTTACGGAAAAATATTATATCATAAAAAATATGCTGGAAACATTACAAAGTTTTTGGTAAGTAATCAACCGTAGAACTGTCACCGCTCTGGAAACTAGTTAATGAGAAAGGAGTATCTTAACACAAATTTCCCAGGTTCCCACTGTCTATTTTGCTTTGTGCGGGATAAAGCGTGAAGCTATAAAAAAATAAAGTATCTCCGTGTGATTTCAATGCGGTTACATTTTTAAAGTGTACATAATAATTTATTCGAAATTAAAACAATTTTGTAAATGTTGTCTATCTGTCTGTTTTTCTGTTTGTCCAACCGTACTAAAACAATTAATCAATTATATCTGAATATACTTTAATTATACTAAATAAATATTCGTAGAATTTAACGGGCCGCTAGTATTATATTAGTTTGACATTAAAATATCTTTGTAGTTAGTTTAATATGGTATATATCGTCATTTCCCTGTGTGGGAATCGAATCTACAACTGTGATTCAAAAGCTAAAGATTATTTTTTTTCCTATTTTCTTTATCTTCTTAAATAAGTACCTACAGTTTTATTAATGAAATTATTTATTTTCCAGATACTTACTAATATGGCGTCGTATTTTATATATATCTATTGTTTTGTTGTAAATGTATTTAAACCAGGCGCTGTACAAGTAAGTACCACTTATTTTTAAGATTTCATTTAAAACTACAAAAAATATGTTTAGTAATAAATAGCTCTGAGGGGTTTAGTACCCTGGGTAATGAAGTGCTTTAACACTAGGATCTCTCCGCCTATCCAGCTATATGTGGAAAGTTAAGCTAAAAATATGTCTTTCTGATAGATAGGTATCAGTTCAATTGCGAAGATTACTGTCATGAAAAATAAACTATCCTACATTTCTATATCCTACATTTTCAGATTGACTTGTTTTACATCTTTGATTTAATAATAAATATGGCTATACCTCTAGTCCCGGCGTTGTTTGTTGAATTAGGAAACGTCGAAGTTAGCGCCATTCAATCACATATTGAGGGTCGACTCATTCATGTTACTAGTAAGAAATATGAAATATTTTTTATATGAGAATTGAAATATTTTTTATATAAGAATTGTCATCCGGGCTTACTTTCCTCGCTAAATACTCGCATCGCTTACGTAATTATACGAGTAAAATGTAATTTTTTTATAGCACAGTGCTTCACGTCTTTGATTTTTCGCTGCACTTTAAAAATCACTTACATAAAACAATTTTAAATAAAGATAAATCACTCATACATTTTTAAATAAACATGAAAGAAAAAATAAGTAATTTTATAACATAAGAAAAGTGACTTATTAACTATTTTAAGCTTTCCGAGCATCCTGTCAGAAATTGTACTTTTACATCAAATTTAACACTATTTATATTAAAGATTTATGAAATAACAATGAGAGTAGTAAGAGAGGCACGGAGAGACCCCGGTCGACCTTCTGTGGACATAGTACCGATGACACTAGAGAAAAGAAGAAGAGAAGATATATATACTCTATATGCAAAAATTAATGACAGCAAACGTGGAGAAAGAAGTGTTCAGAGAAAATAGCGTTCTTCCTCTCTGGCAACCCCACTTTAACATGAGGTTTATAAAACAATAAAATAAAAAAGTATCTTATTTCAGGTCCAAGGGAAAAAAATAAAATAATCGACATTCTAAAGTATTTGGAGCTGCACCCTTATAGATACTCTGTATGGCGAACGTTCTACGTAGACGTATCTTTACCCTTATACCTTGTAGGTGCATGCACTTCATTTATTATTGTAGTTATTCAATTTCTTCAAATGTAATAATTAATGTGATATAAATTATGAAATTTTGCAATTTGATTATAAATTTTTCATTTTGAATTTAGTCAAACTTGTCAAGTGTGTATTCTCTGTAAACCTATATTTGTAATGTGTATTATTAGAATATAGTTGTTTTATATATCTACTAAATGTCTGTTTTTTTAATTTGTATTTTAAAAAATATTATCTTCGTATTATTATTTTTATATTTATACTCAACACGCAATGCCTCCAGAATTCGGCGGAAAGTGGGGGGCGGAGTGTCTTAACACTAGGTTCTCTCCTTCCCTGCTGTGTGCGGAATACAGCGTGAAGCTAAATTTACAATATTAGTTATACCTACCATCAACTTCTGCTGTACAGCAATTTAGGTAAATGAAAGCCTTTATTTTGATAAAACTTTTTTATTACCAACTGACACACAGACAAACCGACATAAAGGTAAACTGACAAAAATCTTAAAATCATTATTTCGACTTTTATTACCAAAAACATTTTTTTCTTATATACTATAGTTTTTATGTAAAAAGTAAGCTTAGTATCTATTTATTAACAACTTGAAGATGAAATAATAAGTCCACAAGTCTGTGCACTAATATAGTTGATATAGATCCTAAAGATTCCTTAAAGTAAAAATTACACACAAGAAAGTGTAACAATAAAACCAAGCAAGCAACAGTTCGCATGCCCC
>JAEBDU010011632.1:0-32991 GCA_016802625.1 Heliconius numata
AAGGATTTTTTAGTCGGTACCGTAATTTTAAATCTGTGCTACTAATCTTTTCAAGTACTTATTAAAATATATTTAAATGACTATTTTTAGATAGTTAAATGACTATTTTTAAACGGAAGAAATTATAAACAAAAACTTTCCTACTAATAACTACTACAAAAAATATGAAACCAAATATATCGCGCTGAAATAATACATTTAACTCCAATTATCCGATACGTGCAAACGCATCTAAATCTTCGTTGCTATAAAGGCAGGCGGGTTTTTTTTCGAGCTCGTGGTTAATGCTGAAGAGAGTATTCTGTCCCTGATGAAAAGCAAGCACTACGTGGCTGCCTGTGAGGAAAATTAAATAGAATGCATCGGCCGGGAATCGAACTCGGGCCGCCCGCGTGGCAGGCGAGCATTCGCATGCATTCGGGCGTGGCGGACGCGTGGTGAGTGGCGAGCCGTTTCGCAGAAAGGATTTTTTGATATTGTAACAACTTCTAAAGTACTTATTAAAATGAAAAACGTAACTAATATACTTATTTATATGCTGAGAGTAAGGGATAAGTGAAACTTGAGTAACATACAGCTGATGTGTCAACGGCGGAATGTGTCAACAATTAAATGCGTTTTTCTGTAAAACTATTCGCAATTTCGAAATAGTGTAAAAAGCAAATTTTATCTTCGTTTAACGTAGAAAATTAATAAAGTATTTTAAAGGATAAGGATTAATACCATTATGGAAAAATATCCCTCACAATAAAAAATATATTGAAATTACTATTTTGAAACAGAAATATGATCACTACACGTTATCCTTAAAAGATAAAAATATGCTCTCGCGGAATTTTTTGTAGATCTTATTAAGAGGAACAATACTCCAGTACATTTTTTTCATGTAGTACTTACCATTAAAGCAGCGCATGCGCGAAAGTGTCTCAACGGGTAGGACTTTAGACACATTTATCGTATTTATGTTAATTTACATAAGAATGTACAAATAATAAACTATATATAAACCTTCCCTGAAAAATACTCGATCTAATGGTGAAAACCGCATAAAAATCCGTTGGGTGGTTTAGAAGAAGAAGAGTTAGAAAGTTCAGACAGACACGAAAAGCGACTTTGTTTTATAAGATATAGGATAGGATAGGATAGGATGACTATTTTTAGATAGTTAAATGACTATTTTTAAACGGAAGAAATTATAAACAAAAACCTACCTATTAATAACTACTACAAAAAATATGAAACCAAATATATCGCGCTGAAATAATACATTCAACTCCAATTATACAATACGTGCAAACCCATCTAAATCTTGGTTGCTATAAAGGCAGGCGGGTATTTTTTCGAGCTTGTGGTTAATGCTGAAGAGGTATTCTGTCCCTGATGAAAAGCAAGCACTACGTGGCTGCCTGTGAGGAAAATTAAATAGAATGCATCGGCCGGGAATCGAACCCGGGCCGCCCGCGTGGCAGGCGAGCATTCTACCACTAAACCACCGATGCGGGCGCGGCGGACGCTTGGCGAGTAGCGAGCCGTTTCGCAGCAAGGATTTTTTGATATTGTAACATCTTCTAAAGTACTTATTAAAATGAAATACAGTAAAAGACAGTTTTGATCTACATTAAATGGCCAACGTAACTAATGTACTTATTTATATGCTGAGAGTAAGGGATAAGTGAAACTTGAGTAACATACAGCTGATGTGTCAACGGCGGGATGTGTCAACAATTAAATGCGTTTTTCTGTAAAACTATTCGCAATTTCGAAATATTGTAAAAACCAAATTTTATCTTCGTTTAACGTAGAAAATTAATAAAGTATTTTAAAGGATAAGGATTAATACCATTATGGAAAAATATGACTCACAATAAAAAATATTTTGAAATTATTATTTTTAGACAGAAAAATGATCACTACACGTTATTCTTAAAAGATATGAATATGCCGTCGCGGACTTTTTTGTAGATCTTATTAAGAGGAATAATACTCCAGTACATTTTATTCATGTATTACTTACCATTGAAGCAGCGCATGCGCGAAAGTGTCTCAACGGGTAGGACTTTATACATATTTATCGTATTTATGTTAATTTACATAAGAATGTACAAATAATAAACTACATATAAACCTTCTACGAAAAATACTCGACCTAATGGTGAAAACCGCATCAAAATGCGTTGGGTGGTTTAGGAGAAGAAGAGTTAGAAACAACAGACAGACACGAAAAGTGACTTTGTTTTATAAGATATAGGAATACTATAATAAAGTTTCTTTTTTAACTTATAAAGCAAAATAGTTAAAGTAATTCCTATAATGCTCGCTTTGATTCTTCAAATATATAAAAACTATTTCAGATTCTTCGAAGTGAAAATTCGTTGCCTATTCGCATTGGACTTCAGTCATTGGATTATTTTCGGAGGGATTATAATAACCATAATCCTGATGCCCCGCTTGGTCTACTAACAGAGTAAATAACCTTTTCAAATTAATTATCATACTTAAATTATATATTTTTATTGTTGTTATATTTCTTAGCCAAGGTGAACGATGGAAAAAGTTTAGATCTACGGTAAATCCGATAATGCTTCAACCAAAGACAATAAAATTATATAAAAAAAGTTTGAGGGAAGTAGCTGACGACATGGTTAACAGGTAAGTAGATTTTATATTATAAAAACGCTTTTACTAAAATTTTATAATTTTATTTCTTTTTTAACTTCACGTGGTATCCGGCGCATAGGTATGCCGATGGAACTTGTGAACCTAGAGTTAAAACACTCAGTTCCCATTAAGTTACATCCGGTTTCCACTTTTTCCTGAATTCTGGACCGACGCATTGCTTTTTGAGTGGCAGAAACAACAGCGCTGCGCTATCCTTGGTTACCAGATCGAATAAATTGAAGTATAAATTTAAATAAATATTTTATTTCCTCGAATGGGGAATCGAACGCACAACCAGTCAATTTTACAATCGCATTTTGTGCCTGTGCGCCATGATTGGCCTCTCTGTCTTTTTTAATGATAAAATAGTTATATTTCAGGATAAAAACAATTCGTAATAAAAAAGATATGCTTGAAAACAATTTCGACTTTGAAATGAACTTATGGGCACTAGAGTCTATAGGAGTTATTGCACTTGGTGGTCGCCTCAACTGCCTTGATCTAAATCTACCCGAAGACTCTCCCGCGAAGGAACTTATACATACTGTTCACGATGTTTTAGGAATATCTGAAAAATTAGATTCAAAACCAAGTCTTTGGAAATACATTGCAACTCCTGAGTTCAAAAAAGCAATGAAAATATATAAAAAACAAGTAGAGTATGTATCCTTCTTACAATACACGAATAAAAAGAAATCAGTGGGCAATATTTTGTAAATTAATTATTTTTTTAGCTTAAGTAAATATTTTATTGAAAAATCAATAGAGCAGTTTCAAAAAAAAGATAAAAGTGATAGTGAGGAGAAAGGCATTTTAGAAAAACTACTTGAGATAGACGAAGAAGTAGCGATAATAATGGCTAGCGACATGTTGTTAGCTGGAGTAGATACGGTATGTTCCCTAAGCCAGCTAAGATTTAATATAAATAACATTAGTTAGATCATCATCATCATCATCATCATCATCATCAACAGCCATCTTTCGTCCATAATAGTCCATCCATTAGTTACATAATATATGATAATTATTTAACAACTGTTTATTATTTTAGACGTCCAATACCGTAACAGCGACGTTGTATTTATTAGCAAGTAACGTTGAAAAACAAAATAAACTAAGGCAAGAAATCAATTCCCAAGAGGAAAAGCGATCATATCTTAAGGCTTGTATTAAAGAGTCACTTAGAATGATGCCAGTTGCACCGGCAAATACAAGAACTGTCAATAAGGATTATAATATTTTAGGTTATAATATACCGAAAAATGTAAATATCGTTATTAAAATATTTGTTTATTATAATGTAAAAATCAGTATTTAATATGTTAATAATTTAAATTTTTAGTCACAAGTGGTATTTGCTCATCAATGGATGTCTAAACGAGCAGAATATTTCCCAAAGTCTAATGAGTTTATTCCGGAAAGATGGATCACAGACAAATCTGACGTCTTATATCATGGCAACACGCATCCATTCGCATACAATCCTTTTGGATTTGGAGTTAGAATGTGCATTGGTAGGTAACTTCTAATTTATATTTTTTAATACAGAATAAAAGGCTCTAGCGTGATTATAAAAATTAATTAAATTCAAAATAATATTATTAATATAAGCATTTAATAACCTGGTTAAACAAATTTTACAACCTAGACTTTAAGTAGTCGGAAAGTAAAGAATGAAGATACTTACCCATCGAGTTTTCACAGCCAACTTTTTGTAACGTAGAAATTGAAAAAAATCTATGAAAATATACATACAATTTTAAATTTATATCTCAAATTTTAATCTTTTTATAATTATTTTTTACTTTAATAATTTTTTATAGGGCGAAGAATAGCCGAATTGGAAATAGAAACATTCATAGAAAAAGTTATTGAAAGTTTTCATGTAGAATGGAATGGACCGCCTATAAAAGTAAAACATGGGAATCTTAACTATACGATTGGACCATTTCATTTTGTCTTTAAAGATGTTAAATAAATAATTCAAAAAATATAATTTATGTTAATTTCGAGTTATTTATTTAGAAAAGGCCTCCTGGAAAGCGTCCAAGTGCTCTGACCACTAAGCCATACGTTCTCATCAAGCTACGTAGAAATTCTTATGCGCTTGTTGTACATTGTTACAATATTTTTGTAGGGGTTTTTTTAGAAATTTCCACTACCCAAAGATAATTGCTTAGAATTATCATTTAGCAAGAGGTAATGCTATTTAAATATTTTTGACATTTTTAAAGAGAACTCCACACATATGAATTGCGCCACGACAACATAATTTTTAACATCAAAGAAAATAAAGATATTTTTTTATTTTACAATTTACTTCTTAAAAATCGTTAGAAAATATAAAATGTTGGGTAATCATTGTTTTTGTCATAAAAGTTTCGAATTAATCAAACTTTAGTTATCTAAAGGCAATATTTTTCGAGGCTAAAGATCCATTAGTTTTCAATTTAAAAGCCGTTTAATTTAAATATTTGACACAGCTCAATTAAAAAGTTTTCAAAGTTCGAAAATCGTTTAAGTAATTTTTAAATTGGCCTAATCAAAGAAAACTAAAAATGGAAATTACATTTCGCATTATATAGATATTGTTTTATTGGTATAATAATATAATGAATACCACACCTTTATAAAACATGCTTTGTCAATATAAGCCTTTTTTTACTTTTTCAGTTTTACGCTGGTTTTCGCACATAGCAGGGTAGGCAGAGGAAGCCTGGAAACCGAGTGTTAAGACACTCTGTTCCCATTAAGACACATAAATAATAGCAGCGCAAAACGAGTTAATAAATAACATGTACAAACACACAAAAGATAAAAAGAATCTTTTGCTCAAATCGGATAGAAAAATGGCCGTAATTATTGGCAGTCATTTATTTTGCGGCGGTGGAATAATGCTTCTCCGCCTGTTTCTTTATATTACATAATATGATTCTTTACAACTTTAGATGCTTTCAGGTAGGGAGGATAAGTTAAGTATATAAATTTATACCGAATAAGCTCTATTCATTTTACATTTCAGTAGCACTAGAACAGTTACGTATATTTAAAACAAGAACTGTTCCACCGTTAATTTGAATCTTAAAACGTCACCAAAACACGCGCCAGCGTTTCCAGCCAAGTTAAAAAGCTGAGAACGCCAATTTTATCCCGAACTTTTTTTATATTTTGATTATTTCACACATATTTTGTTAGATTAAAGTAGAGTGACAAATGTGTCTTTTTTTCAGTTATTTGCATATCTGGTACTAGATCCCAACAGCGTTTTAAAGCTGGCCAGTCGTCGGCCTAAATCGTTTAAGCTAGCAGACTCAGTTTCTGTTACAAAAAGATTGCTAATCACTTCATCACTTTAAAATATAAAGTTCAACAAGAGATTATCTCGTCAAAACATCTTTACTAAATAGTTAACAACGCGTAAACACGTAGAACTATTTAAACGGACACATTTCGGGAATTAAGAGGGAACAAAGTTTAGTGTCAGCCTTAACAAGAGCAATTAGCGGAGTTTACAGAGCGTCCGAAACCTAGCGGCCTGATTTTATTACCTAACCCGGAGAAACTTAAAATAAGCATCGTCCTATTTATATTAAGTTCAATTTAATTTAACACTTGGTAATGGATAACTAGCGATCTACGCGTGGCTTCGCCCGCTTAAACTGATTTATATTAATGTAAAGTTTCATCTAAATCCGTTCAGTAGTTCTTGCGTGAAAGTAAAACAAACATTCGACCTTATATATTTTACATTTATGATATTAGAAGTTCTCTACTATTTGAGTTCGTACTTTAGGTACAGTGTATTGTTGTAGTAAAACTCAAACGACAAGTAGTACAAGAAATCTCGAGATAAATGGTCTTAACAGAGGACGGACAAAAGCTTTTCTTCTGAGGTAACCTATAAAAAAATATAAAGTAAAATGCAATCTACAATAATATATTTTAATTATTCTATATTAATATTCGTTGACATTGTTTAATATTGCCTACCTGAATGTGAGAATTTCATCAAATCCATTAAAAATTATACATGCGTCATGTATTTCAGCATATTCGAGTGAACATCATGAATATATAAATGATATTTATTTAAATTATGCAGTAATACATTAAAATTAAAATATAGTCAAAAGAAACGAGATTTTCAGTCACGGGTCATTATCCCAAAATTTGTAATATATCTTTTTTAATGTTTAAAACTTCTAAACGACTGTAAGTAGAGAACTGAGTGTCAAGTCACTATAGAATCCCTATCCAACACCTATTCCTATAATATACACGAAGATAACTTATACATCTGTAGTATTATATAGATGAGACATCTGATGCCGGTCTAGACGAGAGATATTGGTGTTTTATCTGCGACTTCAAATGATCTGTCTTTCACACACTGTCCGCTGTCAGTATCATAAAGAATGATATTAAGAGTCTCTCCAAACGAAAGTAATAACATGACAAGTGAGTCGATCGCAAGATCATTACTTAAGAAGAGATAGTAAAAAGATGTAAGATAATTAAACGCAAATGCGGGAAAAGAGTGATAATAATTGACATATAGGTACCTCGAATAGGAAATAGGGATCGAACCCACAACCTTTGAGTTTGTTCCAGTCGACGTAGACCATGTTCACTGTTACACTTAAAGTATCCATACCTATATTATAAATTCGAAACTAACTCTGTCTGTCTGTCTGTCTTTTACGCAATCAGGGCCAAACCGCTAATTTAATTGTGATAAAATATTCATATAGAAATACTTGAGGGTCTCGGAATGAACATAGGATACTTTTTTTTCTCATATTTGTAATATTTTCGATATATACCAATATATTAAAATATTTATTAATTTGACATGCAATTTATTCCGTTAATAACAACCGTCGCTATGCGACCGTTGCTAAGCAACGATTTGCAAAGTTTGTTGTTAGAAAACGTCACCCAAAATGAGCTTGCATAACGCATCTCTCTATTGAAAACTAAAAATAATTTCATAAATATATTTAATAAATATTCGTATAGTTCAAGCGGGCGTAGCCGCGTCCGGGTCCACTAGTAGTTATATAAAAACTACTGCAAACATTACACACGTAACATTTTAAGTAAAACGAATCTTATTCAAAAGTTCATTCAACATTCATCCATTGGGATCTAATTATTCTAACGGCTCAAAGCCATCGAATCCAATTATTTGATATCCCAGCAGCATACGACTTAACTCTTAGTCCATAGAGTAAGAGAGAGTGGTACCTATATAAGAGAAAATTCATCACTATTGCAACAATGTAAGGTACATTTAAATATCTGAATTTATATAGAAAAGACCGCTGTCAGGTTTATCTCGTTCTGTGCTAGAAAGAATTTGAATTGCAAATACGATGCGATAATAAATAAGCTTTGTGCAAGAACATTTAAGTAAATGGCTTTGGAATTGCTATTGAATAAAAAACTTGGAAACCGACAGCTGCTCTAGTTTCCTGTATATCAAACGATATTTAAAAATTGAAAGTACTAATAAATTCTGTTATCTAGTACTGCACACGCTTGTTTTTATAGTATTTAGTTCATACTTTTCATAAAATCTTTGAAAATAAATTTTCTACGTAAACTTCAATTTTTACATTTACATAGTTTCAAAGTATGTAAAAATCTTAGAAAGTATGTTTTATTTTGTATACAGATTTTACAAGAAATTTAGGGTTTGAATAATTTAATTCTCCCATAAATCTTAAAGTTTCAAACTCGATCATAACTTTCACTTGTTTATTTCGTCAATAGACAATTTTAAACAAGAAGTGGAAGATACAATTAATTGCTTTAAAAAATTAATTAACATTTAATTTATGTTATTAAAGTTTTCAAACGTTTTATCGAATTAATCTTCATATTCCTATAAACATACATACATATTACATACATATTGCAATAATGAAAGTATTTTTAAGTTTTTTATTACTTCCTTGTTTATTTAAAATTTTATAAAACCTACTGTAAACCAGTATTTCTTAGATGCTAACTTCAAATTTTATAACATTAAAAATAAACAAAATTCAGTAATAAAAAATATTTAAATAAAGTCAAAAACATTATTATTATCTCTATCGTCATTTTTGCATAAAACAAATGAAATTGGCAAAGCACAGAGTTTTTAAAAATATTTTTAGGTACTCTTATGCGACTTTAAGCGCGACGGTTGTGGGTTCGATTCTATCTAGGGTAAATGCTATAATGTTAATTTTCATGTAAGCAAATCTTAATGAAATCTGTGTCGCAATACTAGAAATGAATCTGGTTATATTAATTTTATCTCAAAGTCGAAATGTGATCTGAATTGTAAATATCCGCATCCAGCATCACAAGCAAGCTTTGTGCAAAGTACATTTGCATTGAGATTAAGAAGAATTGCATCTGTTACATAAAGATGTTGCGACTTCTTTCATTTGTTGTTTTTTTCAATAAAATTGACATTTATTTAACTTTTGTTAACAAGAACACGGGTGAAGCTAAAAGAGAATATAGGGAACCTAATGTAAAGTGAACGTTCCGCACTACATATGTATATGGAGACTTAGGTTTGATTTCATGTCATTGTGTGGGCTTAAATGAAACATATTATAAGCAACTTTATAATTTACAAAGGCAAACAAAGTGCATTATTTCAGTATTTCTCAAGTATTGGGAAAGGGGAATGGAATGACGTTTAGTTTATCTACTCCAAAAACTTTTGTGTTTGATTGTGGATTCGATTCCCACTCGAGGAAATGAAATATTTAATATTTTCGCCACTCAACACTTCTCTTCTTTCGAAAGCGCTTCCCGAATTCGACGAAAAATGGGGATCGGAAGTGTCTTAATGGGAACGGAGTGTTTTACCACTAAGTTTCCAGGTAGCCTTGCCTACGTTGCAAAATGCGGGGTACAGCGTGAAGCTGAAAATAAATAATGCATCAAAATAAGCAAAAGAAGGTTTTTTTAATACAATTGGTTCATCTAAAAATTGGTCTTTAAGGTTACCAGTAAAGTAAATCTCAATTTATTAAACTGTTTCAAAATTTGCTCGAATCTTTGAATCGAATCGAATTTATTGAAAAATGGTTCACCGCTTTTAAAACCCGTATCGTTGGATCGCTTTGAAGAAACAAAGAGACATAACAAAACGCCCCAAACCTTAATTATAACGAGTATCCTTGGAGCATTATTAAAAATAGTCTTTTATTTAAAATGGAAATATATGTTTGTGGGTACTTATTTATTGTGTATATAATTTGTATATATAGTGTTTATTTATTTATATTCGTTTTAATTTATTTAGCTGTATCTCTACTACAAATTTCTTTCATTGAAGTTTTGAACGGCAGGGGTAGTTTTCGATTAGATATGTTTAAAAAAAACGCATAAATAATTATTTTTTGAAAATTTGGAAAAAAAAACATTAAAAGAACACTTTTTTAGTAGTTTAAAAGTCCGATAAAACATTTACGAATTTTCACTTTCTATACTTTACCTAGAAACTTCACCCGCTACTAGTCAAGACAAGCAAAAATTTTTCACCCATCTTAGCTCTGAATAACTCTACAAAAAAGTTTCAAAAGTAAAAATATTATTTGTGGAAAAAAATACGTTTTACAATTTTATATAACACTTAGATACTTTTCTATCATAACAAAAGACTAAAACACCATTAACTTCATTAAGGAAGTGGCCTTCATCTTCATCATGGAAGTATAAAAATGAAGGAGAGCCTCGAAATTCCTTCCCTAATTACATCCAATATTCACCATCCGCTGTCAAATTATGCAAATACGCTTAATAAATTGTGTAAAAGTTCAGAAGCAATCAAAACTAAGATGCCGTCATCAGGTGTTGCTAGCACCAGACAAATGTCTATTTTTGATCAATATTAATATTACCTCGTAAAATAGCCATAGCTTATAAGCTTTGGGAATTCTTTTGTAATCCTAGATCATCTCAAGTTTAATCTAAG
This sequence comes from Heliconius numata, assembly GCA_016802625.1. NCBI lineage: Eukaryota > Metazoa > Arthropoda > Insecta > Lepidoptera > Nymphalidae > Heliconius > Heliconius numata. Next base: position 10,640 of record JAEBDU010011632.1, read on the forward strand.
TATTCTATTATTTATTTTAAAATGAGGCCGTCGTGCCGGGGGGAACAGGGTGTGACTAACGCGACGGTAGTGAACTCGATCCCCACTAGAAAAAATGAATTATTAATTAATATTTTCATTTTTTCGCTCTGGCACCAAGGCAAAGACCCTGCGTTGTGTTCCGTCACTCAACACGCAATGTCTCGAAAAATTAGGCGGAAAGTGGGGAACGTGTATTACACTGGTTTCCCTCTGCCTATAATATAAATTATATTTGTTACCTGCATAAATAAAAAAAAACATGTTTTATTAAATTCGAAACTACGACTATCGCGTAGATAAAAAGTCTTGGAATATTAAAAATGATTTACCATTTAAAAAATATTGTCTCCTAATTGAAATATCTAGTACCCTACAAATGTTATGAAACCTCTATAAAACTTTACGAAGTCAATATTGGGACTTATGTTATGGATAGATCGGGGACCATCTTGAAACTGAAAGATGCTCATAAATACGAAAACTAAGTGACTCCTAAAACGTTTATTTCGTAATCCTGCGTCCGGAAGTCTCCCTTGGGTGAGCTGATGAAACTTTATATACAGTGCCGGTTTTAGCACTCCCGGCGCCCTGGGCGAAGTTTTTTCGGCGCCCCCTAACTACAATTCAATAACATACAAAAAAGGGAATAGGTACAACGAAATAACCATCTATTTAAAAAAAATAATGAAAAAAACTAATCAAAGTCGACGATCACTTTGTTTTTTTTTTTAAATCTTAGACCATTTTAAAGGGCATCAAGTCCGCTAAGCCGCACCGGGCATCAAAGTCGACGATCACTTTGTTTTTTTTTTTAGATCTTAGACCATTTTAAAGGGCATCAAGTCTCCTAAGCCGCACCGGGCAGCAAATACCCAAGCTACGCCACTGCAGCGAGGAGACATCTTTGCACAAAGCGCCCTAAACGAGCGTCTACGGCGCCCTTTTTATCCGGCGCCCCTGGACGGTCGCCCAGCCTCGCCCTACCCTAACGCCGCTACTGTTTATATATATAAAGATAGAAGCTACCTGAATGAGATTTGCTATCAGGTCCCGGTGGAGTTGACTCATTTTAGACTCGAAGTGTTTCGATTCAAAGTTACTTGTAACATTCATTTCTCTGAGGGCAAGGATCGTAAATATAAACACCGAGCCAGAGTTAGCGTTTGTTAATTCTATGAAGATCAAACTAGTAATTGATTTAATTAATTTGTTTTTAGTGTTTTATTAAATTGTAAAGATTTCTGAGTTTATTATTTATATAGTAAAAATATAAGTAAAATAAAAACATTAGCATTTTTAGGCTAGGCGTGCGTAAACACGACGGTTGTGTGTTCGATTCCCATTCGGGGGACCGAAGTATTTAATATTTTCATTCCTCGCCTACAAGGATTCCGTTTTTACCTTTAGAAAAACAAATCCTCCTCCTCCCCAATTCTCATTACTATAAATAAACAAATATATAATAATTGAAACCAAAAACACAATACAAATGTATTTTAATCAATACGATACCTAAGGTTAATAAAAGTAGGCCACAGAAAGTTAATTAATATCGTAGCCTTAATACAAAGGGACTGATACAAATCATTTTATCTTCTATCCAATTTTATATATATTACTAGTGGACCCGAACGCGGCTACGCCCGCTTGAACTATATGAATATTTTTAAAAATATATTTATGAAATTATTTTCAGTTTTCAATAGAGACATGACGTGGTGACGTTTTCTAACAACAAAATTTGCAAATCGTTGCTTAGCAACGGTCGCATAGCGACGGATGTTAATAATAACATATTAATAATATGGCGGAATAAATTGCATGTCAAATTAATAAGAATTTTAATATATTGGTATATATCGAAAATATTACAAATATGAGAAAAAAAAGTATCCTATGTTCACCCCGAGACCCTCAAGTATCTCTATATGAGTATTTTATCACAATTAAATTAGTTGTTTGGCCCTGATTGCGTAAAAGACAGACAGACAGACAGACAGAGTTACTTTAGAATTTATAATATAGGTATGGATTTTGACGTAAGCCTCGAAATTATTCAATAAAATTCAATTTTGGGTTAATCTGATTACCAAAATTATTGGGTAGATTAAATGAAGGGTTTTTAACGTTACATAAACGTAACACGAATGTTAGCGTCGACTGCAAACAAGCAATTTCAAAATTGATTTTGGCAAAATTCAATTTCTATTATCGCGATTACGCTTAACGTTTATGTAATTTGATGAAACTTAATTATATCTCCTACATGTTATTAAAATTTTAAGTTCTAAGTATAATTTTAAATGTAATTGAATTTTCTTAGCTTAGTTGTTAATTATACAGATAATATAATGCACCATTTAAAAGTTATTATAGTATGAAGGAAACTATTTCCTTAATTTTTTACACAAATATTACTTGTATAAAGCAGCACAAGACTTTCTATCACGCAGAAAATTCGGGTAAAGTAATTAAAATAGAAAATTCCTTAAATTGCTCAAACTGTCAATTATATGCGCAACACACTCAATAATCAATCAAGAAAATTTTAATTTTTTCCTTTGTGTGTTCTCCATACAACGTGACATTGGCGAAGTGATTAGTGCTCAACTGGCACGCTTGAAGCGCCATAAATAAAGAACCGAACCAAACCGAACCGAAAATTTGAAATGTAAAATGTATAGAAATTTGCATTTACGAGTACATACATATCTATAACATAATTTTGTACGATATTATGAATTACTTGCCGGTACATTTTTTAATTGCATTTCACAATTATTATTTTTATCAGCTTTATGCTGTATGTAACAAGGTAGGCAGGCATTATGTGTTGAGTGGCGGAACTCAACGAAAAAATATGTATTTAATATCTAACGTCTACGTTTTTTTAAGAAGTATATAATAAATTGTTGAAATTTAGTAAAATCATTTGCTTCATATTCATTGTTTAATGCCTATAAAAATACACCTGTAATAATACTCGAAATCACTTCACTTTTCCGTCCCCTTTGAATAATTTTAACTTTGAACAAATCCGCTTAAGTAAAATATGGGCACAAGCTTCCAAATTGAACTGAACTCAGAAAAGTTTTGTTAAATTTAATCGCTACCGACAATCCAAACACTGCAGCCCTTATTGTTATAAGAGAAAGTTACCTAAGTCCGAATTATTCATTATCATTGTTTGTACTTTTCTCAAATTTTCTATATTATTTTCTTTTTTACATACATCTTCGGGATTACGTGAAAAATATAGAAAAAATATTATAATGAATTAATTTCAGTATTTCTTTGTAATATACATTGCGGAATATCTACACACGGTAAACTAACTATGATAAAACTCAAAGAAACAATAATCTATTTGTAGCATTAAAATAATGATTTCTAGACTCCTTAATATATTTATGATAGTGAAATTAATTATCAGAAATAACAAAAAAGAATTATAACCAATCTATGCATATTTTATACTAAGAAAGAAGATAAAGATTTGGATGACAAAAGGCAGTAAGGAAACTCATGAAGTGAACTTTGCAAAGTTTGCAAAATTATTCGAAAGTTCTACGGTTTCTTCAAGTGAGAACTTCACTTCAAGTATTTTGTTTTAGTCTGCCCGGAATAAGAATAAGAAAAAAGGATTATAATTTAATATATTATATCTATAATAGACGCCATCACATGCATGTGGGACAGTATCTAGCTGTCTGGTTGTGAATTCGAGCCTCAATTGAGGAATTTTCAACATTTAATCAATCAATGAGGCCAGGTGGCGCAGGTGGACAAATTGTGACAATTACCGCGACTGGTTGTGGGTTCGATCGCCACGATGAAATATTTCCTCTAGTGGCGATCGATTTCTTCGCTCTGGTGTCGAGAAAGTTAAGTTAATTTAAGTTTCGCCACTCAACACGTAGTGCTTCCAGAATTCGGCGGCAAATAGGGAACGGAGTGTCTTAACACTAGGTTACAATGAGAAGCTGATTAAAAAAAAATGTTTGTAATTAAAAAGCAATAAAATAAAACAAAAATCAAAATAAGTAACATTTTTTGAACTTCGTCTGTCCTTTGCTTGGAGAATTGCACTCGTGTCCGTTACAATTCAAAATTCAATTTCTTTCTTGATAGTTTAACATAACTCTACCATAAATTATGTTATTACATACCCTTAATAACACGGGTGCATGTGCAAGGCGTCATAATTTATTACAACGATATATCAAGACCGCAGCAGTCATTAGTCTAACTGAGGGTGGCCGCAAGGTGCAATTAAGACCTAAGGGAAGCCAGGATCCTGACAAGCATAATATGGATAACTATCCCAACATATTTCGTAATAAAAACAGAATATTCTAAGCTTGAAATATATAATTACTAGTGGACCCGAACGCGGCTACGCCCGCTTGACCTATACGAATATTTATTAAACATATTTATGAAATTATTTTCAGTTTTCTGTAGAGAGATGCGTTAAGCAAGCTCATTTTGGGCGACGTTTTCTAACAACAAACTTTGCAATTCGTTGCTTAGCAACGACGGCTGTTATTAACATGGCGGAATAAATTGCATGTCAAATTAATAAGTATTTTAATACATTGGTATATATCCCGAGACCCTCAAGTATCTCTATATGAGTATTTTATCACAATTGAATTAGCGGTGTGGCCCTGATTGCGTAAAAGATAGACAGACAGAGTTACTTTCGAATTTATAATATAGGTATGGATATTTCATTTAGAAATTAAATATAATATTGAGTTTAAAAAACGAAATAAAAGAAACGTAACAAACATTTTCATTTATTGATCCACCAAAACAATTTAACTCTTAAGACATACCTACTAAGCCAGTCAATTTCGGAAAATGGTATTATCGAGATGTATTCAGAGATAAATTCGCACTTGGATACGAGTGATGTAATCCTCAATATATCTAAGGATTTCCAGCATGGATCATCTTATACGTTCATTTTGTAAAAGTAAAATAAAACTGGCAATGTGGTACCAATACGGGCGGCGTCGTGTCGGGCGTGCTCTTTTCAATTTGAAATAAACTTAAATTGAATCGTTCTATTTGCTGTTAGCGAAAATTTCTAAGATGTGAAAATTATATATAGATGAAAAAGATTTATCTTCGTGAAAAACAAGGAAAAATGTATAATTGATGGCATTTAATGACGCCATCTTGTCGTATTTTACTGAACATTATTGTTTAAATTTTATCATTATATCTGAGTATAACATCTGTATGTTAGAGAATTGAGTAACTTATTACATTTTTTTCCCAAACGTTTTTACAAACGAATATATAAAATTGTCAACATTCATATCTAGAAAGTATAACAGCCAAATATTTATCGCTCTTTACTCTTTGAACTTTAGCATAAAAAGATAAAATACTATAAATAAAATATTATTAATCTTATACAATTATATTCGTGACCATTGTACCTTTTATATTATTAAAAAAAAAAAGAAAAGTTCATACTAAATTTTAAAAACAGAATTTTATCATATTTAATCAACAGCTACTCATTGTTAGCTACTCATTTCACAAAAAAAAATAAAGCATAAAATAAAACAGCATCTAAAGCGGCAAAAGCTGACAACCTTAACTTAAACTTAATAACACTTCCAAAGAAACTCCTAACAATCTCTACGTCGTGTGGCGAACGGTAAAGATAATATTTACCTTTAATCAGCTCTATATTCTAGGGAAGATTTTGTTTTCAAATGGAAAAGTAAACTTAGAAAAATATATATCTTAGCTGGACGAATTTATTATCACAATATTTATATGCTTCAACTATTCATGAGACCAAAATCAATACTTTCGTGATTATCTATTGCGTCATTAAACAAGGAGAGTCCTGACTCTACGTAAATAAATAGTCATTATAAACCCAACTTACTTCTTAGCTTAGTAATAATATGATAGGACAAATATATAAAAATACATGATTTTAAATTTAAAACTTTCCTCAAGCGAAACTGATAAAAGGTGCAGACGTGAAACAGATGTAAATAACGCAATGGAGGGCACTTAGGCACTTCTGTCGTCGACAAAGTACCGCTTGTATGCATGCGCTTTACTTCCGCTCTTATAACATTGTATGAAAAATAAAACTAGTTTTACTTGGTGATAAGGGATGTTATGTAATTATGTATGTATGGAAGTCTCGTTGGAATGTATATCTAACAATATTGATAACGAATAAGAGAAGTATTTATCTATTCTATAATATGCAATTTTGTTATGGCATGGGTTATTGATGATATGCTGGTAGAGATGCTGTAAGTTTAAAAGAAGAATGAAAGGAAGTTGAATGCTTTGGAGAAGTAGTCGCTTCGTAAGAGTTAAACAGAATGGCAGGATGTCGCACGTAGAGAGAATGAAGGAGGAAAGTTATATGATGTGAGTAAATAAGGGAGTGGTAAGAGAGTCTGAGCCCTGAGAGAAACTTCAGGAATATAGTAATTTTATAATATAAAACTTAGTTATACTTTTTAATAAGTTGTAATTTTAATAACTTACGGATTAACGTTGTTAATCTGTATAGCATTTTTTTTTCGCTATTACCCGAAGCGTAAGTAAGATTTTGATAAAGCACAAAAGAAGGTAATTAATATTTTCTATATACTGACTATAAAGAACGAAACCACAAATGTGTACGTGATACGGTTTTATAAGGAAGCAGCGCCATTTTATGTCTATTGTCCCCGTTGGAACGAAAGTGTTATATTGTATCATATTTCCATTGTACTTACCACACAATGGGGTTGGATAATATAAAAATTTTATTAGAGACTTCTGAGGTATGAAATATGCGAGGTCATCGTTTAGGTGAAAATTTTGGTAAAACGAATATAAACTTCTTTATTTTTTTTACCAGACACTAAAAAAATATAACCCTGTAATTTGTTTGGCTTATTTAATAATAATCTTTATATTATGCTACTGACGTAGTATTGGTTCTATCCTTGACTATGTGATGACTCCACTCATACTCGATAACGATTAAATTTAATTATCGGCAATAATCCTATCCAATAATATTTAACGTCTAAATAATATATTTATTATGAATATGCTATACGTAAATATAATTTAAAGATGAAAGATGCGCCAAGGACTATACTCTTTTTACTTATTTTTCTTTTAACGTTTACACCATTCAATTTTTTTTAAATATTTATTAACTTAATCTATTGAATATTCAGTAATGAAATCATGTTTATTTAAATATTCAAGCACCAAAGCTTACTTATCGGTGCAGAGTTAGGTACCGACTATTTGCAATTCAGATCTGTTCCACGGTAAAACGAATAAAACTACGTCCGATGCTGGCCTCGTCTGTAAATCAAGGAAATGTCAACGCTACTTTCTTTTGTTCCAACGCTACGTTTGAAAAATTGTATTAAAATAAAGTTTTACTAACAAGCAAGAGTAAGTATAAGATCGATTTATTTATTTGAATATTATATTAATTTAAAGATACCAAACGATTATTATAGTTTATGTCACGGTAGAATCTATTTAAATTAAAGTGAAATGCTTACATATTGTATATTTGGGTATCTAAGTGAGGGAATCTAAGTTGCTAGTTATATTAATAAAAAAAATAAAAATATGATAATAGAAGAATCCAATTTTGCTATCGCCAACAGCGTTTAAACTTAAGACTTTAACTCCTTGCTTAATTTGAAAGCCTCTTGTCTGATGCTCTAAAAGTTAACTTTAAACTTTAATAACTCTAAGTAAAAAAATATGAGTTCCTTGCTGTTATGATAAATGAGCAATAATTTCATTTAATTAAACAAGACTTTTGTAATATTTCTCAGAGAAATATACATATTTGGTAGGCAGTTTTATTTAAATTATATTAATGAGGATCTTTTACATACCTATAGTAGGAATTGGAAAGAAAACCTAGTGTTAAGACAATGCGCTCTTCATAAATCTGTTTTTAACTTTTAGCATGAGAGTATAGACAAAACAAATTCAATCTTCTTTCTCTCTTTATTAAAACAGCAATTAATAGACTTTCTAGAAAATAATACTAAAGGTTTTATATGAAATTTTAACCTTTTACTAAACATTCGAGATGTACCCTAGAGTACCCTTAAGTATTCAGTGAAGCCTAAGTTATTACTAACATCAATGAATAGTTCATCTATTCATAACCAAAGTTTAATTAAAACTTACTCTTAGACCAACTATACAGATTATTTTAGAGGGGCCTTATAGTTAAGTATTCACTTATTTAACAATAGACTATTAAGTCTAATGTAAAATTTTCATATATATTGAAGGGTAATTAATTCATGTAAAATATTATATTATAATATTTCGAGGCTTCAGGTTTTCCCTTTGTCTCTCTCTTTTCTCATTCTCTTTCTCTCTCTCTCATTATTTACTATATCCGAGGTACATTATGAAATTAAAAATATGAATTTCCTGATTTTTATATATTTTACTAAAAAATATTGCTCGCCACATTATGGATATATGATTTAAGTGATTCTAAGGTCAATACAATATCTCGTTTAGGATTTGCAAGTTAAGCATGACGTAGAATGATTAATGCTTTCAGTTTTCACATTTGATAAATTAATTGTTCTTACAATTTACATTTTACTATTCATTCGATGAGTATGAATAGTTGTTATTTATTTGGTCACTTAACTATATTCCATTTTTGGAATTTATTTTATTTAATTGTATTTAGTTTTTTTAAATCAAAATCAAATGAAATATGTAAAAATACTTTCATCATTAAAGCTCTTGTTATCTATAATTTAAATGTGAAATAAATAATATTACAATCTATTCCATTCTTATTCAAAAATCGATATCAAAACGAATCGATATCGAATTTTATTGTTATTTTTATTGTAAGTACTTTCCTCGAAATATTTAAATTTTATTAAAAAGTTTATAAATACATTCTTTCACCTAGTCCTAGATAATTTTATTTTAGACATAATTTAAGTTTTCAACAACAACGTTTACACGTGCTAGTTTCTCATACTAATTACACTATAATACTATAGACTTAAACTAACGCTCGTAGCAATTCCATGTAGAGCAACTTGTAGTAGAGCCGTAGAATCATAGTCCCAAGCGAATTTCCACCACAAAATGGAACTTATCTTTTATTTTTGTTTTATTTTTGTTATCTTTTGACAAAGTTATTGTTTTTTTTTATTATTTCACATTACTATTGTGTATTATTAGATATCTTTGAAAAATAAACTTAGAATTGACTAATTTAGTATTGTGTATATGATCTTCGAATTTGTATTACTTTATAAATACTTTTTTGGGTTACTTGACTAATGACAATGAAACATAGAGGATTGTCGTTTGATGCTTACCAAATCCCCAAAACAAACTAATATTATTTCTTTAGGCAATATTTAAACACCTACATATACATGTATGTTGACACTCCGCTCTCCACTTGCCGTCGAATTCTGGAGGCATTGAGTGGAACTCAATGCCGTGCTTTTGCCCGATACCAGAGCGAAGAAAAGATTTTTATTTTGAAAAAAAAAATGTTGACTATAGTAGTTTAGAGCACATTGCACTAGCTATTTAACTTATAAAAAACTGTTATTATATGAACTGGTATAAAAATAGTTAAATAATATAGTCTTATATATTAAAAAAGTTCTCTATTACAGAGGCGGATAATGAGTCTTGTAGGTAAATTATTATGTTCCTAGATAACCGCAGAGGTGTTTTAATTAAGTAACATAATACTCTTTGCAAGCCATCCTAAACATATAATAAACTACAATTGTTTATTTTTCCATTTTCAGCTTCAAGCTGTATCACGCATATAGCAGGATAGGCAGAAAGAGCCTAGTACTAAGACACTCCGCTCTCCACTTGCCGTCGAATTCTGGAGGCATGTGGAGGCATGACTATGAGTGGAACTCAATGTCGTACTTTTGCTCGATACCAGAGCGAAGAAAAGATTTTTTTTTCTTCTCTAAGGGATTGTAAATCTGAAGCTCTATTTAAATATGTTAATTAGATTACATTATAAATTTAATTTAATTCTACGCGATATTTAAGTTACAAATGCGAACGTAAATCTAAGGTTAGAAACGTGAACAAATTGGGGAGTCGCCGCTAAAACTATTAGACACGAGCAATCTCTTACAATATGGGTGAGAATGGGGCACTAAACGTTATTAAGTAGGGTCCAGTTGTAGTAATTAAAGTTTCACCTAACGTTTCCATAGAATTTAACTTCGTTGGCGTAAAGCAGACAACACCGAATTTCAGAATTTTTGAATAAAAATATTAGTCTCGATATTTGAAAACATCTAATTGTTGGCGGTAGTTTTTGATTCTATTGTTTGAGGGAATGCGTGATACAGATACGTTTTTAAAAATACTTCAGTCATCTTTTTAATAATTCTCTTATAAGCAGGTCAACAATAAAAGTATCTAATATCCTTCGAAAATTATTATAATTATATTGCATACGAACGTAACTACCTAATTGAGTAAATCTTTGGATTATGTTCTAGAGATGTCAATTCAAATTCAAATTGGGTACCTTCAAAAAGCGCGTCTATCTCCACCTCAAAGGCCGGCAACGCACCTATAGCTCCTCTGGTGTTGCACGGGGTCGTGGGCGGCGGTCATCACCATCAGGTGACACGAACGCTTGTTTGCCTTGTCCTTTTTCCATAAAAAAAAAGTTCTAATTTTAAAAAATAAAATAAATAAACAAATAAATTCGCTTCACGCTGTATATCGCATACATAGTCTTGAGACACTCCGTTCCCCACTTTCTGCCGAATATTCTCTCGAGTGAACTGACAACCTTTGCCATTGCGCAACTACGGCCTCTTAAAATCCCTTCAATAAATCCCTTACGTTTACAATCCCTTTAAATATATATCTACATGTAATAAAACAAAACTATTTACTATATTAACTTGTGTAATGCCAGTTAAATTGATAGGGTTCTAAAATTCGTCTACTAGAGGTTACAGATCAATGACCTACAGTTGACAGTGTTAGGCGTTACTGCGCGACCCTTCATATCAGTAACGAAATCTTGTAGTTTACTTGATTACATATAATTAATTAGAACACCTTTAGCAAAGGTATGTAGATTTATGAATAGAAATGTTATACATAATTACTGTCTGATAACACAATAACAATTAAAATAAAACATTAATACAAGTACTTTTTTCTAAACTGTAACGTATGAAAATGTAATATTATATTACATGTATGGAATTGACATACACAGGCATATAAAAAGTATACTAATAATAAGATAAAAAATATAAACAGTAAAAGTTAGATGCGAACAGTTATAATAAAATATTTTTAAATGTTTTCTAATAAGTACTTTAATTAAAATATCAAAATTCAACGATGTATAAAAATATAATTGACTTTTAACAACGTAGCAAATACAGTAGCGAATGGTGAAGGGACAGGTGAACCAGAAATAGAGAATTTCTTTTGTATACATTACTTTTTGATCATAAATTTCTCTTTTTCAAAACATAAACTGAAATGTCTTTGTGACGAGGGTCCAGTAATGCGGAAGTCTAAACGGTTAGCAAAATGTTTTTTTTTCTAAAATATTGTGTATAAATGTGACACTGAAAGCTATTTTATTCAATTTACAAAATATATATCCAAAGTGTGACAATGATACCTAATATGTAAGTTTTATTAAGTTTTGAATTTGCAGGCATGGTTTTATTATCGTAATGATTCAAAATTAAATAAAAACAAAAATGAATGCTCATTTTGTCTATCTTACGATTAATAAAAAAGTATTTTTAAAAATTCTGAAATATTCTAATTAGTATTAACTGCGATTAAAGACGTTTATCTTTACAATTTTGCCCTATATCAAGAATTTTACACAGAAAAATAATCATAAAATGTTAGCTTCAGGTAATGTTGTAAAAAAAATTTCACGACATTTTTACAGCGGCTTTATAGATTAACATCGTGTACCTCTATTATAGCGCAATAGAGTAAATTTTAACGTCTACTGAAACTTTAAGAATTGTATCGAAAGAATATATTAATTATCTACGTGTTTTTCATATTATGTATTTTCATATTATGTATATTAATATTTAATTTTTATTCTATAGTTGTAATATCATATATAAGCTACTAGCGGCCCGCTCGCGGCTTCGCCTGCGTGAACTACTTTATTATTAATTTCTGTCTCCATGAGTACCTACGTCCTATAAGTGACGTCCATACAAAATTTGAGACTCCTAGCATTTGTAGTAACGAAATTTTATACAAACTTTCAACCCCGAAAACAACCCTTTAGAAGTCGAATATTGCAAATTCCCGTCTTAGCGAGCACCTACGTCCTATAAATAACTCCTATGTAAAATTTCAGATTCCTAGCACATGTAGTTTCTGAGATTTCGTGATGAGTGAGTGACCTTTCGATTTTATATATATAGATAATATAGGAAGGTATAGGAACCCGCAACCAGTGAAATATACAAATTTTAGTACAAAACCGTCGTTACTGAATAATAAACGCTGAATGTCTCCAAAATTCATATGATAAAATACTAATGCAGGCGCAAAGAGAGATTCTCTGGGTATAAGGTATCATAAATAGGTTACTCCGAGCCATTTGAGTACACAGTGAACGTCGTAAACTGAGAGCGTAAAATCGTAAAATGTAATAGTATACACATAAACGTTGTAATGGAAGGTAGGCTTTATGAAGTCAACCTGCTCCTGTTTAACCTACGATAGTTGGAATTCCTCTTGATGTCTCATGAACCTTCATGACAACGCTTAATTTCATTGACCAGAATTTTGGTACCACCCGTAAACATTTACAACTTGAACTAAAAATGTAATGGCGAGTAAATGTAAATGGAGCCTACTAACCTTACAAATGAAGGGCTTGAAAGCCTCTAAAAGTTTATAACTCGATAAATTTTTAATAGAAATTAACCGGTGGGCGGCCGACATTTTAAGGATCATGTCCGTTACTTGTCAAAAATTAAGAGCCAGGTAACTTTTAAAATATATTGAGATATTTTTTTTATGTTTAACTAAATAGATTTTCTATTTTTAATCCTGTACGTAGTCGAGTAGGGTTTAAATTATTATTCTTACGACATTTTGACCTCTTTTCTCAATCATTCAATTTTAAATTAGTTAATTTTGATTTTAACGATACGTATAAAATCAATTAATATACTGAAAACCTTATGAACACATACTTATACTAAAAAAGAAAATGCCATTTAAAAAAAACAAATTTAAGCTATTCTATTTATATGTACGAAAAACAGGAAAACTATAAGCGAAAGAAACAATCTGTAAATAGCTTACAGTGAAATTGAATTGACAAAAAAAATACACAATAATTTTCTGCTTTAAATTCTGCTCAGGTTGTTTTTATTATAGGATATCAACAAATCTGTTCATAGATAAGACAGACAGACAGGCCTCCCTGGACAATATTACTAGATACGTCCATTCATTTCCTCCCTATACGTACCTACCTACCTACCTACCTCTACCTATACCTACTTCTGTTCAGAAAACATAAAAAATGCAATGCAACCTACTATTAAGACATTCTGTTCCCGATTTTCAGCCTAATTTTGGCGGAACTCAACACCACACTTTGCCTCGACACTAGAGTTAAGAAATTAAAATATTAAATGTTTCATTTCCTCAAGCGTGGATCGAACCCACAACCTGTCGCGTTCAAAGTCACACGCTTGTACCACTGCTGCACCACTGGCGTCAAGAAAGGATTATTTATCTTTATCATTTAAATGATCGAAGGTATTAAAAGAATCAGCTTTATAAAAATAGACAAAAATAAACCGAAATAGACATTTCTTTGCCAAGTCAAGTGTGAATACAGCAAGAAGTAAACACTTTAGCGTGAAAGTAATTTCCATAATGTAAACAATTCGATACAAAACCGCGCGTGTTTTTTGTTAGAAATAAAATATATTCGCACACGTAAGAAAAATCAGTAAAAGAGATCAGACAAAGGCTGTTATTGTTATTTTACTTTTACGACAAACTGGATGTATCGTTTGATCGTATTTTTTTTTATCTTTCCCATAAAAATAATATTACTATTGAAATGTCAGAGTTTATATTATATAAAAAAACGTTATAAAATATTTCTTTTAAATTGAATATGCGTAAATAACGGTTTTGCTGTTTATTAATATTGAAAATCGTTACAATAATGTAACAACACATTTTTTATATTAAACAGAAAAAGCAGATTAAATACTAAATAACTGCCATAAAATTCCTTCAATATTTTAGATGTATATAGATAGTAGTCGGTCCTTTTTGGCATGCTGGGAAAATGTTACCAACGGCAATTCAACATGTAGATTTATTTTCTACGTTTTCAGAAATATTTCATTCCCCTCAAGCAGAAACAAATCGATAACTATAGTGTTAACAGTCAGACGCTGTCTTTTTTCACGTGGGCCAAAGTTTAATGTCACTTATTTTTATTAATAAGCTTATTTTAATTAAAATTATATTTATATATACTGAAAGGAATTCAATTGTTTCAATATTGCATTAAAGCATGGAACTGCACCATACCATATTCGCAAACACAGCAAGAACAAAATATAATATATAAAATAACTCCACAGCGAAAATTTGAACCTATAACCACCATATTCAGTCCAGTAAGTCTCCACTATACGAGTATATCGTTACATTACAAATATTTATAGCAAATTAACATACTAATAACATAGTATGTATAAAACAAGCTAATGTCGAACTCTTATTAAGATTAGACTGGGACACTTATCGGTAACGCTCGGCTGCCCAGAGAAGTAACTTTAATTGGATCTTGACTTCGCCTTTACCCTCTAGGGGGCATACAGCAAACTTGGGCGGTCTCATCTAACTATATTAAAAACTTGATGGATGTCTGTGATATTACTAACCTTGCCTTGTTACATTACACCTTCCTTCCGGCCTTCCTACGCCTAAATTATGAATAATTACGATTAAAGTTCTTGGAAATAAGAAAATAGATCAAATGCGAATCGGATCCACCACCAAACGAGGGTTCCGTACCAATTTTATGGTTGTAGGTTGTCCAAATAATTTTTAAAAGGCAAAACGAATTTACTAAATTGATCCAAACGTTCCCCCTCCTAAGAACGGAAATTTAAATAAACAATCATTAGATACATTTTATAATAGCAGCAGAAAAAATAGCCGTAAATTTCAAAGCAATTTTGTAGAGTACGGTCATTGATTCCTAAAATATTTAAAAGGGACATGACGGGCTGCTCGGGGCACTCTACTATAGAGACTTTATACACAATAACTGTTAGAATTCGTGTATGTTATATCAAGTTTTTTATTAATTTCTGAATATCGAATACGTATCTGAGGTACGATAAGCAGAGGGAACCTAGTGGTGAAACCTCGTTCTCTACTTTCTTCCCAATTTTAAGACTTTGCCCATTGACAATACCCCGTTTTGTTTTAATAAGAAGATAATATTCGATAAATAAAGTATCACACAAGTATTTTCATCACAGATTTGATTAAAAAATATTTTTCTAATTAATAATTAGGTCGTTCTAATTAATAATAAATTATGCACTGTATAGTGTATACGGTATATTAGTTGCAAACTTTCATGTGCATAGTAAGTTGAAGATCGATACATAAGTTGGAAGTTGAACTTAATTGGAAATGTCTTACTAATACGTGTTGCAAATCTTAAGAAAATTGCCAAAAAAAATAATAAATTCTTGAAATATGTCTGGAAAATAATAGTAAGTCTAAATTTCATCAATATCAGTTTTGTCTGTGTGAAAAAAGTAGGTATATAGATAAAGCATTGACTACATTTATAAGTACGAAGCAGAAACATATTAAAATTGTAACAACAAAAGTAATACCAGTAAATTTCAAATTTCCTGTTTTAAAACATAAATATATTCTTTTATAGTAACATTCTCGTCCAACCAATTTCCCTGAAATTGATAATCGAGATGTATTCAAAAAGTAAATTGACTCTTTAATATAGCTGATGTAATCCCCGATCTACTCCGGGACTTCTAAAATGGATGATGGATATTCGACGTGCATCAGAATAAAGCAGAGTGAATTTTCCTTTTTTTTTAATCGAAATAATGTTGTTTTATATGAGGTCTTTTATTTCCAGTAATATTTACGTCTTTTAAAGAGCAATGCTTAAAGAAGTATATAAAAATAAATTATTTTGTGTACTGTAGAATATAAGGATATTTTTTTATCAGCTTCACGCTGTATCCCGCACACAGCAGGGTAGACAGATTTAACCTAGTGTTAAGACACTCCTTTCCCCACTTTCTGCCGAATTCTGGAGGCATTGCGTGTTAACTCGGCACCAGAGCAAAAAAATGGAAATATAAACGTAAATAAATATTTCACTTATAATAAATTAAAAATTTTAATTAACATATCCTTCGTAAGTAACATGTTACATAGCATAGAAGATAAACCGAGCTGAAGTAGTTCATACGTAATAAACAAGAGTAAGGGCGCCTCGTTAGAGCCGCCACCTCGTCAATAAGGAACGTGACTTCATAAACGAAACATGACAAGAGGCAAGAAAATATTGCCAATGTACAGTCATATACATAATAACACTATAAAGATAAATCTAGCAGTATATTCTGGATTTATATATGTGCCTATATATATATTTTTTTATTTTGCCCTACTATACTAGATATTACGTAATACGTAATCATAATAAGGACTATTTATTACATATGAAAATATTTAAAACAATATCTCTATAATTTTCAATCAAAATTCACAAAAATGAAATTAAATATAAGTTACACTCAATTTTTTAGCTTCATGATGTATTCTGCAGACAATACGACAGGCAGAGAGAACCGAGTATTAAGACACTCCATTCTCCATTTTCCGCTGAATTCTAGGACCATTACTGGTTAAGTAGCGCGGAACTCAACGCCACGCATTGCCTCGACACGACACCAGAGCGAAGAAAATAAAAATATTAAATATTTAATTTTGTCGATTGGGAATCGATCCTACAACTTGTAGGTCACAATTTCCAACACATTTGTTAACTATAATTTTGTACAAAACGAGAATGATATAACAGAAACTATTTCAATATACATACATAATATATTATAGTAAGAAATAGTACAGTACCTTTAATAATATGTGTAATAACACACATACTTTGAACACGTAAACGTGGGCGACGTCTGTACAACTCATTATTAAAACGTCTCCGCGGCCTGTACCTGAATTTTAATATGAGCGATGTATCATTAAGAAATTCGTCCACATGAAAGCTATTCACGTAGCGTTATTAACGTATTTCTTATGTATAGAAGCAAATTTTAATCGAATGTTAATATCCATACCTATATTATAAATTCGAAAGTAACTCTGTCTGTCTGTCTTTTACGCAATCAGGGCCAAACCGCTAATTTTATTGTGATAAAATATTCGTATAGAGATACTTGAGGGTCTCGAGAAGAACATAGGATACTTTTTCTCATATTTGTAATATTTTCGATATATTCCAATATATTAAAATACTTATTACTTTGACGTGCAATTTATTCCGCCATGTTAATAACAACCGTCACAATGCGACCGTTGCGAAGCAACGATTTGCAAAGTTTGTTGTTAGACAACGTCACCCAAAATGAGCTTGCTTAACGCATTTCTCTATTGAAAACTGAAAATAATTTCATAAATATATGTAATAAATATTCGTATAGTTCAAGCGGGAGTAGTCGCGTTCGGGTACACTAGTCATTTATAATATATAGTGTTGTTTGTAAGTGTTTTAACAATATGCAGAATGGCTACTTAAGGGACGCATTAGACGTTGGGTAGCGGAATCGAATCGTGAACTTTATATAAGTAACTACGAACTCTATTCGAGAATTGAATAAATGTAGTAACTGAAAACGAATAACTTTTTCAAGCTTCGATTTTCAAACACATGCAAACTTTCCTAAGTTTACAAATATACTAGTTTACCGAGAGAAACTTTAGTTAACTTTGGCCCTAATTTAAAATCATATATTAGTCTTTTTATAGCAATTAAATACAAATGTTCTTTCTTTCATAATAAAATCACTTTTCGTTATTTCTATGGATTGTTAACCTGTAACCCTTTCCGTGTTATCAGAGCACCGACCTGATAAATGGTGCCCGTTTAACACCTTTACACGACAGACAGTAGAGAATGTCGTTTTGGAAAATTAAAACACAATCCTTTTTTATTTGTTTCTCTGGAACAACAAGCTCAGTGGTAGTTAAATTTTACGCTCACTTAAAAATAAGATAAGATTTAGTGTACCAAATTTGCTTGTAAATTTTTCGGGTAATTTTATTTAAAATTTTCATATTTAATCTGTATTGGTAAACCAAAAAGGTTCTATGTTATAAAAAATTGCTCTTTTGAAAGACTTTTGAAAAAGTTTCAATACAGTTTGAAGATGTCACGACAAATTTAGAAAGTTTTTACTTTGAGAAAACGCTTAACTTGAGTTACAAAACTGGAGCCAGGATAAATTCAATTTGTTAGTAACATTTCGTAACAAATATATAAAATAAATAATAAATTTATACTTTCCTCTTAAATTACTAGCTATCATTTTAATTATTAGTTTCTTTGGAGGTTTAAATATTTTAGGATTATTTAATAACATCACAATCCATTATACAAACACACCAATTTTAATAAACTAGGTAATTTTATGGACATATGTAAGTCGCTTAGACACTGCCTATAATAAGTTCAACGAATATCATTCGAGGAAAATGTACATATGTGATATGATAGTGATACTCATCATATACCAGCATTTCATCACAATCAATGCTTATGTGAAAAATATTAATATGGTTTTTGGCGTTAACCTAATAATAGAAAAACTTGCTTGTAGACAGATTATCTCTTAAAACTCTACATATTTATCGTCATCTTAATAAGGAAAACAAATTGAATTTAAATATTACGCATATATAAATCTTGTTTTCGAAATCTAGAATTCAACAAAAATAGAAATAATTTATGATACCGGATCACTCTGTTAAAATATAAAAGAAAAGAAATATCTAACTTTTATACGGTAGAACAAACTTTAATTGTGACTTGAATCGAGACCGGAATTCCAAGTCGTGTGGGTAACTTTTAAACTGTATAAAGTACGATTTAGATTTCTTTCAGATATCCCTTTCAATTGTTGTATAATATATTTGTCACGTTATAATCATTTCCTTTTCTACTTCAAAGAAATGAAATTATTTAATAATAAATTGTAAATGCATGTAAATAATTGGAGACTGAAAATGCATGAGCAATTTACAAAATGGAGCTTAAAACGTCGATTAGGTAATTAAATTATTTATATTCTCTGTGGTACCTACTTAAATTATATCTTCTCTTCTGATAACATGAAGCTCAAACCGAGAAACGGAAATTACTTTAACTATGAGTCGAAATCAGTCGTAAAGAATAATAATAATAATATATATAAAAAAAATATAATAATAAGTTTCGCAAGAATGGCCATGTAAAATATATTCATGTTTTTTATTTTGCTGGTTTCCAAAAATAACATATCTATACTTTCTATACTAATATAATAAAGCGGAAGAGTTTGTTTGTTTGTTTGAACGCTAAGATCTCTGGATCTACTGGATCGATTTACTTTGTTTTTGTTTTGTATGAAAGCTGCATTCTTCAGAAGTGCTATAGGCTATATAATATTACATTACACATATATAGTAATAAATTAAAATACTTTCTAATTTGACATGCAATTTATTCTGCCATATTAATAACAACCATCGTCGCTACGCGACCGCGTTCGTTTCCGCGTCATTTTGATATTCATCCTTATGAAAATAAATATAATAGTCACTTTTAGCATTTCATCTAGATTGAAATTATATTTCTATAGAAATTATATTCTTATATTTCAAGCAGGCGTAGCCGCGTACGGGTCCGCTAGTTATGAAATATATCTATACGAGAATTCATTATTAATATTAAAAGTTAAAATATTAAATAATCATATTTTCAATATACCCGACTCGTATAATATAATTATAGCGAAATATTCCTATAACGTAGCAGTACTATAGCGTCTGGAAAGTTTAAGCTTACACTTATATTAAACATAACGTGATCCAAATTTTCCTCTCTTGAAAACGATTACGACACTCTGTGAAAGAAATTAACTTCAAATTACTGAAGCTTAAATTTCAAGTTCGCTAATCACATTATTATTATTTGACTGTTGGAAAACTTTATTAATTATGTAAATTGTACTGGTGTTAATCATTTTAGATATATGAGATATATTATAGATACCAGTTATGACGCAGGGGCACTAAGTGTGACTGTAAACGCGACTGGTTGTGGGTTCGATTCCCACTCGAGGAAATAAATATTTATTTACGTTTAAATTTCCATTTCTTCGCTCTGAAAATTGCAAAGGAATGAAAGTTGCAAAAGCGTGGCGTTGAGTTCCGGCACTCAACACACAATGCCTCCAGAACTTGGCAGAAAGTGAGGAACGGAGTGTCTTCAACACAAGGTTCCTTTTGCTTACATTGCAGTGTGCGGTATACAGCGTGAAGCTGATTTTTTTTAAAAATATATAATTTCAATTTGGAATATGAAAATCATCCTTGAGAATAATGCTTTTAATGTTTATTCGAGTATAACTTGTTGGACTCGTTTAGATAATAATCATAAATATTTTCAAAGCAAAGAACAATTCCTTTTGAGATTACTTTAGGCAGTATTTAAGAAAATGTTTTCATTACAATTTGTGGTAAAATACGAAGACTGGAGAATGGTTACTTTGTACTTTGTACCCTAGCAATTTAGTAGAGTACGGCCATTGATTACTAAGAATTCAAAGCAAAGCGATATACAATAGACCCGTCCGGAGCGCGCACGGTATTTAGTTTTTCATAGTTGACATACTTTGAAAGAACATATTTTGTGATACATCCAATAATATTATGTAGTACTTATATCTGTTAACGCAATAGTTGTGAGTTTGATTTCGTAATGAAAAACGTAAGATGTACTCGTAATATTATACAAGCGAGGTGTTTTTTTTGTTATTTATATAAATATTTCATTTCTTCGAGAGGGAATCGAATCCAACTTATATTTGTAGTTCATTTCATACAAAATAAATATATGCGCTCGCAAACTTAAGTTTGTTAACTTTATTAGCTTCGTCTAGAAATCTATATTACATTTCCCGTAAATCTACACTCTTTTAGATAATTAGCCTCATATCTAAACCGAAGAATCCAGAAGGTTAGTATAAATAATGTAAAATCATCTGGATCTCCTCTAAAGATGGGCGTTCCACAAGGATCTATTCTTGGTCCCCTTTTATTTCTTATTTATATTAACGATCTGCCTTTTTATGTGAAGAACCTATGTGATATTGTACTCTTTGCGGATGATACCTCTTTAATATTTAAGGTTGACAGAAACAAAATAAATTATGACGAAGTGAATAGTGCATTATCGCATATTCTTCGTTGGTTTGATGTTAATAATCTAATGTTAAATGCTAAAAAAACTAAATGCATTGAGTTTGCTTTGCCAAATATTAAAAAACATAATTTTAGTCTACTAATTAAAGGAGAAGCTCTCAATTTGTCGGAATCAGCTATTTTCCTAGGTGTAACTATAGATTCCAAACTCCAGTGGAATGCTCATCTGGAAACACTTGCGGATAAACTCAGCTCTGCCGCGTTTGCAATTAAAAAAGTAAGACAAATGACGGACGTTGAAACTGCCCGACTAGTCTACTATAGCTATTTCCATAGTATTTTATCTTATGGAATGCTGCTATGGGGCAGTGCTTCAGACATAAATTCTATATTTATCCTCCAAAAAAGAGCCGTATGATATATTTATAAACTAAGAGCGCGAGATTCTCTGCGAGATGTTTTCAAAGATGCAGGTATTCTTACAGTTGCTTCCCAATTTATATACTATAATATTCTCTTTGTCCGACAAAATATACATTGTCATAGTAAACATAGTGACAATCATACGATAGGAACGAGAAATAAAGATAAGATTGTTACTCCAAGTTTTCGCCTCCAAAAAGTTAATAAATCTTTTATGGGTCTGAGCATACGTGTATATAATAAAATTCCACAGTGTATTCTAGGTTTGCCACTTCCAAAATTTAAAATATCAGTAAAAAAAATTCTAACAAGTAAAGCTTATTACACTGTTCAAGAATATT
>JAEBDU010011636.1:0-22699 GCA_016802625.1 Heliconius numata
GACCACACCAGTGACCTCCAGCCATTTGGCCCAGGCAGCACTTATCCGGCCATGGACACCGTGATCGATGCCTCCAGACTCGGGCATAACGGATCCAAGGTACCTGAACTTTTCTGACTTAACGGCTGGCTCAGGTCCTATAAGGATTGTGCTCTAGTCCGGGCTCCCGCAGGCCATGTATTCGGTCTTCGACACATTTAGTTTAAGACCGCCGTTCTCAAGCGTACCCTTCCAGAGGTTCACTTTACGCTCCAGCGTCAGTCGGTTCTCGTTAATGAGTGCCATGTCGTCGGCATACATCATCAGCCATGGAGGCTGCACCACATTGAATAAGAACGGACTAAGAGTTGAGCCCTGGTGAACCCCCACTGTAATCAGGAAGGGTCTAGTGTCGCCAACAGCATTCCTAACCATAGAAGAGGAATCGTGGTACATGTCTCTAGTGTGAGAAACCTAGCCAGTGGTAACTAAAAAGTAAAAAATAAATTATAAGCAAAAAATCATTTTTAGAAAAAGCTTTTATTTAAACGCTTTAAAAAGGAGAAAATAAAATTTGTCTTTTAAATTTTAACTATCAACTCATAACCTCATTGTACACAATTTATATGATTATAAAAGCTTGTCGCGTTAATCAATATTTACTTAAATTGAAACTTTAAAAATTTAAACTTAGCAGATTTTACATATTTAAATTAGCACTAGTTTAGTTACACAAGTAAATCGCGCGACAAGCTTTTATGATCATATAAATTGTGTACAATGAGGTTATGAGTTGATAGTTAAAATTTAAAAGACAAATTTTATTTTCTCCTTTTTAAAGCGTTTAAATAAAAGCTTTTTCTAAAAATGATTTTTTGCTTATAATTTATATAAGATATAGGATAGGATAATTATTATATGGCAATAGTAAAATAATTTAATCGAAATTAGCATTAATATTTGATATATTGTACTAGAGCTTAACATTTAACTTAAACTATGTGCTATATTCTTAACAGTTCCACAAGTTCAATATATTGAGAATTCTACTTAATTATACAATACAAGACCTTTAGGGACAAAGCTCACATTGTGTTCAGAAATATTTGTACTAGTATAATATTGTATTGAAACTAAATTAACGAAGTGCTACCTAACGATTATCATTTTCCACGTTCACATTTTGTTGTTATTAATCATAGATGATATAGAATTTTTTTTTACCTATTATATATCAAAATATGTTCTATACAGAAACTTCCTCCTTATATATTTTCATAGTTAATTCAATTGATAATCATATTATAAGTAACTTGTTAGTTAATTAGTTCTTAAATCATTTATAAAAGGATTTTTCACTTAAGTTATTATTTTTTAATATTTTAACGATACATGTAAAACTTTTTGAAATATTTATACATTTTTTTAACAGGCTTCTAAAATATTTGTTTAAAAGTTAAGTAAGTTAAGTAGTTTTTTCCTTACTTTACTAAGGACTTTTAAACGGACCAGAACAATATTTCTAAGAGGATATTTAACCATCACATTCAGTTATATCCAAACCAAATACGACTTTACAAATAAAGACGAAATAGGCTTGTTAGTTATCTATATTAGATGGGTAATCACGAGAACCACGAAGACTCGTCAACGCTAACTGATCAAAAGCAAGCATGGCTTCGTTTCAACTGAACAAACAATTAAATAAGAAAAACAGCGAGCGAACCGTCCTGACATCACATTTGCAGCAAGCCAATGGCAGATGTCCATTTTCCTTTCCCAATTAAAGTTATTTAATCTATTTTCTTGGGTATTTTTTCTTAATCTTTAAAGTATATATTGTGGTTTTAATTTCGGGTCGAGTCAAGGCGCGTGTAATATGTTAAGCCCAGTGCTTATTCAATTCTAGGAATCTTCAGCTAAATTATTACGCTTAAAGTTACTAAAAGGAGTTATCTTTATAACGATTTGTATTTATAGTTAAATGATATCTTTATACTGAATCGCTTAAGCGCGTCAGCGCTATAGAAAATATATAAAAAGTATTTTTCTTTACTAAGTGTGTAAAAACACTTTAAAAATGTAAAAATAAATTTGATATTTTCCAAAAAGAACTAAAATGCTTATAATTAAATGAGATAATCATGTACTAAACATCAATTTCTCTCTCATCTTTTATTTTATAAAAATAACAATTAAGTACAGAACTGTAATAAATATGTATACATATAATATGTAATTATGTATATAAGCCACTCCGCCAGCAAAATAATGATATCATTATTATATTTAAAAGTTTAAATGAATCATATTAATCAAATTGATTGCGGTAAAATATTGTACTCTTGCGTTTAATTTATCATACAAAATTGGTTCTTCCACTCGATTGTAAATAAATTATGGTGAATGTGTATTCTTTATTCCATTAAGATTTTTTTTTCAAAGTGAGTATAATAATACTCACTTTTGATTAACTTGGGACAATTCCCAAGTTATATATATATTTCCCAAGTTATATATAATTGGATAATATTTATGTATATATAATTTAAATAATTTTAGTTGTCCAAAATATTGAAAATTATTTTTAAAAAACATAATGGAGAGAAAGAGATTTTTTTCGCACTACAAGTTATACCTAGAAGTGCTTAATGTCAAGAATTTACTTATTCTTTCGATTGACGATCGAACCCGCAACCACCGCGCTTACAAGCACTCCTGATGGGTCTTGACGATATAAATTAAACAAATGTATTTCAAAATTATTTTATAAAAAATATTTTTTCTTTTTATATTGATACATTAAAACTCATTCACTGAAAATTCCGTAATGATATATTTCACGTATGTATGCCCGTGGCCGTGTCGCAACTTTAACACGCTTTCGGAAATTGAAATTCTGTAACAGATGTATGCCAGCCAATATGTGCTGAAAATTGAGCAAGTTAACTATTAATTAGTTGTCATGAAAACTATGCAAAATGGTGAAAAATAATAACATATTTTAAACAGGTTTATACCGAGTGAATTTTATATGTTATATATAAAGTTGATTCGCGAAAGCGCTGGAAGTGACGGTATATAAATGCTGTTAAAAATGCAGGTGTATTACATTAAAGTTTGGAACGGTATGAAACTCAAAACTTAAACGATTTCATAGGCTGTCACCTCTAGTGCCGCTGCTACTAGAGTAGCTGCCTCTTGCAGCTCTTAAGTTCACGAGCAAGCTAACGTAGTTTTTTAAATAAATTTCGTACCCAAGAATTCCAGGACAAAAAGTAGCTTGTACGTTGCTCCATAACCTCCTCAATCTTTAATTGTTAGTCTCATAAATATCCGTTCAGCTGTTCAGGAGATTAGCCCGGACAAACAAAAAAGTTAGTCGCTTATAACACTCTTCAGTGTTATGTTATTATTTAAAGTATGTATATTTATTTTTTCGATTCTCTTGTATACTTTCTCTAAGCTGCTAGTGACTGATAGATCTGTAGCTGAAGGGAAGGTTGGAGGGTTTTTTAGGCTTGCGAATGTCTATGACTGTCACTTCCTTCGACTCGGTGGGAAAGAGCAGCCTGTTAGAACTCGATTGACATAATTCTATTACTTTTCATAATCTTTTTAATCCCGCAACTACCCTCTTTTACACTACTTTGCTAACAATACCTATCATAACAGTAGATAGGAGGCCAGTCTTGGCGCAGGGGCACTAAGTGTGACCGTGAACGTAACAAGTTATGGGTTCATGAGGAACAGAGTGTCTTAACACTAGTTTCCCTCTTCCTATCCTATTTTGTGTGAGATACAGTCTAAAGCTAAAAAAAATAAACATTAGGTAATAAATGTTTAAATATAAATTCCCAATCGCTTAGACCTGCTGTGACATCCGGATCTCGAACAAAGGGATTTATACAGAGCTCAATAAATTTGGCAATCACGTCCTAATCAAATGAATTAAGTAATAAATGACGTTTGGCACCGCCTGTAAGACACAGATGAAATTCGTTATCGAACGAATATTGGTACTTATTACAAAAATTTCGTACTTACTATGGGTGGTTGTTAAATTATAACAATAAAACGTTGTGCAAAATATCCAATACATGATCTTGTTGACATTATTGACATATTTAAAATATTAATTTAATCGTTATCTATCCATTATAGATATACTTAAGTAAATGTTTTATTTAAGTATTATTTTTTAGACTTCCAAACATTTAAACAAATAAATAAACTCCTTAACGATCTTCTTCTTGTTCTTCTGTCTGTCAAGATAATTCTTCTTAAGATCGCCTGATGGTATGGCTAAAGTATGGCTAAAAACAAGCGCTTATGAATTATATAATAATTCATAAGCGCTTGTTTTTAGAAGCTAGAAATATTGAAAATTAATATGCAGCGTGTTAAATTTCTTATTTTCTTTCACAACACGAACTACTCTGCCGTCGCAGTATTCTTATCAATATATTTCAGCTGGACTTCTATAACTGAGAGACTGAATAAAATTATTTTATAGGTTTTTTCAAGCGTAGTTAGTACAATAGCAGATAGGTACTCAATAGAACTTGTCTTTGGCCTGATTTTTTATATACGAGTAAAACAAGTAAAATTGTCTAGTTTAATCATTGTTTGAAATTTTCATTGTCATTGTTTATTAAAAAAGAATTCTACAATGAAATGGATTAGATTTTTTATTTCATTATTAATCTTTCATCAAGTCAATATTTTATTTAATTTTAATTAAATTATAATAGTATTGAACGCGAATGGCACTATCGTGGCCAAGTTGATGAGTACAGGTACAGGTTCCATGCACCATCTTTATCGATATTTATTAATAATAAAATCTCTTGTCTGTCATCTTGTCTGCAAATGCGGGAAGTATATATAGTAGGAAATGTGAAAAAGTAAAGATTAAATTAACATCTAAGGAAATTTAGTTTTCGTTAAAAATTCGAATACAGATTTCTTGTTCAGTAAGTACAGTGTAATAATAATAAGTATATTATAGTAATAAATTTATTACTGTGTGTCAGATAAAATTTATATAATGATATATAAACATAAAAAATGTAAAGTGCAAGCGCTTAAAATTTTCATATTCACATGAAAGATGTATATTAGAATTTTTATATTGCAATAGCAACGATTGCATTTTGAGATAACCATGCAATTTGCATGCTAAATTCAAAATCGATGATCTTGGTGTCGTCTTCATATAAATTGAACAACAGCTGTCTGTTAGTTCACAAAGGAAGCAATTGCGGGAGCGTTTTGAAATTTGCTTCTCCACAGATTATAGCTCTTTGTCCGAGTCACGGCCATCTCCTCGGGCCACAATTTAGAGATCAATCTCGCTATAAAGAAAATATAACGTAATTTCCGCTGCTTTCTACATTTTATTTTTATTGAAATATTTGCTTAAACGTTGGTGTGGTGTGTTTTCTTTTATGTTCGTCGGTTATGTTAAACTCTATAAAATTATTTGCACATACTTGACTTATACAAGGTAATATAAATATTATTGAAGCTTCACAATTTTTTGCGCATCTTTACTCCACATTTCGTTCGAATTTGGAACATTACCTATTGAATGACGGAGCTTAACGGCGTGTTTTCTCTTAACAAAGTATGGAAAGGCAACATTTCCACCGAGTCGGAATTAAACCCTAACCATAACTTTTACTGAGGCCACTCGTGGAGCACAAGGGAGGGACACAAGCACTGTAAACGCGAGGTTGTGGATTCGATTCTCACTCGAGTAAATGAAATCGGCGTTATACTTTTACTTATTAAAAACCTAGTGTCTAATCTATTATTGTTCCTATCATAATAATAAAAAAAAGTTACAAGTGATAGAAGAATAAAGTTAGAAATAAAATAATAAATTTAAATCCAGACAAAGGCTAGATTGTCATTTACTTTCACGGTCCTATAGGATATTAGGGAGATTGACAATAGCCGACCTCTTTTTTATTACGATATTACTGGAACGACCTTCAGTAACAGGCCTGGATTGACAAACTTGGACAAATTTCGTTTCGTACTCGAATAGTAAACGATTTTCTTATAGAGAATTTCTTATTAAACTTTTTAACAAACTTCTTTTTTAAAGTTATATTTCTTAAATTTTAAAAGATTAATGTTTCTAAGTCTATAGATAACTATTTATTTGTTTAGGTGGAGAGAAAAAATGCCTACTAATAGTATTACATAATTATGTACGGACATATTTACGAAGTATCCAATGAAAGGAAGAAAATATGTTTTCCGACAAACTACTATGTCATTTTCAATCTATGTAAATATTACATATTTAAACGTTTTAAACCCTGTATGGGACGTAATTTAAATAAAACAAGAAACTTGTTTTTATAACTTGGATACAATTAGAGTAGAGTGCTTTACACTCGAATACTCGATGCACTCTGTAGATACAGTAGTAGGTGCGTATTGCGGTGCACCACTGAAACATTTCGTATAAAACCCCCGCACAAAGTAACCATTTTGTTAAACGTATTGTCTTTCCAACAATGCTTGCATTATGTGCTTACATTTAAACGTAAAAATAGAACATTTACGGTGAAATGAAGTTATCACAAGTTTTTTCTTATGAACTTTATACAAAAAAATTGTAATATAAATTATAACTAGAGCATATTGTAATTCTTATAAGTTAGCTAGTTTAATTTCATTAGATTTTGATAAATATACTGGATTATTGAAATCATGGCGCAGTTCTATAGCGTCAGACTGTAAATTCGAAAGTTCTTATTACTTTGTAGCGTAAGCTAAATAAAGAATAATAAACTGCAAATTTATTTATTTTCACTAACCACAACTGTTTATTGTATGCTGAAAGGTCTTTTCATGTACTTTGGCAACGTTTAGTACCGTAATTTACACTAGTCTAGTATATATAGCTTTAAGTTTGAATAATGGATGTAATTTATGAGATCACTGAGCTAACATCTTAGAAATGAGTCCATTGTGTGCGTTACTCAGGTGAAGCAGACAATAGAACACCTATTATTACACTTGAAAGGTTAAAGACAATGTCACTAGATAATTACTTTTTAATACGTTTTCATAAAGTAATGTAATCGAAACTATTGCTCGTCTCTTTAATTTTAAAAATAACAAGGTAATATTATTTTTATTAAATGGATTATAAGATTTCGAAATATATTTACTCGTATTTCATCGATACATATCAACAGAGGTTTTAGTATTTTTTTATTTTAGAGAATTGATTATTGTGTGAAGTAGTTTTTTTATTTTTTTTTATAGAACTGTATTATGTTGATAGAGTATGTCAACTAGATAATTAGGACTTCAAATGTACAGCAGTGTGTAATCTTTCTGTGTATATATAAGCAAAGAGAACCTAGTGTCATGATACTCCATTCGAAACATTACATTTTGAGTGAAGTGACAATAATTCGTTTCTTCGATAATTAAACTGATGACCATCGTTCCTGTCAGACTCACATTTTTATTGAGAATCTACAGATATGTATATATTTATTTATGGAATTCCAATATTTGCTACAGAATATGGTAAAATGTTTATTTATTTCTATTTTCATTAAAAGCAATAATAGACAAACGACATGTCGTAAGTCATTTGTAAGTAAACGTCGCGAATATTGAAATTGTTTTCACGCTACGTATGTTTATTAGAGATGAAGATTGACAAGTTACTGACATTGTACGATGTTCACATTTCTTTCATGATATCGTGCGTCTAATAGAAATAGAAAGGAAATTTTGTCACGATTTGGCTATAAAAATATATATAAAAAGAGTACGTAGACATGTTTACGGGAGCGCGAGTGGGCTTTTTAAAAATAACTAAGAAAGTTATATTTAAATTTGTTTTAATTAAAACTAGCGACCCCCTTGCGGCTTCGCCCGCTTTTACTACTGGATTATTCATATAATGTATGTTTGCAAAGCACTTAAGATAATGTGAAAATTAATTAAACTCTAATGCAACCCGCATTTTCGTATTAACTATTTTTACACGGAAGAAATTATAAACAAAAGCCTACCTACTAATAACTACTACAAAAAATATGAAATCAAATATATCGCGCTGAAATAATACATTCAACTCCAATTATCCAATACGTGCAAACGCATCTAAATCTTTGTTGCTATGCCTCTATAGCGGGCGGGTTTTATTTTTCGAGCTTGTGGTTAATGCTAAAGAGGGTATTCTGTCCCTGATGAAAAGCAAGCACTACGTGGCTGCCTGTGAGGAAAATTAAATAGAAAGCATTGGCCGGGAATCGAACCCGGGCCGCCCGCGTGGCAGGCGAGCATTGTACCACTGAACCACCGATGATTGCTCATGACGCGCTTGTATAAGCAAAACGTCGCAGGGCGCGTTTCGCAGCAAGGATGTTTTGATACTGTAACAATTTCTAAAGTACTTATTAAAATGAAAAAACAGTAAAAGACAGTTTTGATCTACATTAAATGGCCAACGTAACTAATATACTTATTTATATGCTGAGAGTAAGGGATAAGTGAAACTGGACTCGATACAGCTGATGTGTCAACGGCGTGATGTCAACAATTAAATGCGTTTTTCTCTAAAACTATTCGCAATTTCGAAATAGTGTAAAAATCAAATTTTATCTTCGTTTAACGTAGAAAATTAATAAAGTATTTTAAAGGATAAGGATTAATATCATTATGGAAAAATATCCCTCACAATAAAAAATATATTGAAATTACTATTTTTAGACAGAAATATGATCACTACACGTTATCCTTAAAAGATAAAAATATGCTGTCGCGGACTTTTTTGTAGATCTTATTAAGAGGAACAATACTCCAGTACATTTTTTTCATGTAGTACTTACCATTAAAGCAGCGCATGCGCGAAAGTGTCTCAACGGGTAGGACTTTAGACACATTTATCGTATTTATGTTAATTTACATAAGAATGTACAAATAATAAACTATATATAAACCTTCCCTGAGAAATACTCGACCTAATGGTAAAAACCGCATAAAAATCCGTTGGGTGGTTTAGAAGAAGAAGAGTTAGAAAGTTCAGACAGACACGAAAAGCGACTTTGTTTTATAAGATATAGGATAGGATGCGTGATATGAATTTTGTTTACGGTTATTATACTACCTCCATTGACCAAACACTGCTGAAGCCTTTCCCGGAAGTTGTCCATTACTCGTCGAGTCATATTCAGCGGAATAGCATTGATTTCTTCCGTGATTGCAGCCTTCAGTTCATCGATGGTTCGGGGACGATGCGTGTAAACCTTTTCCTTCAGGTAACCCCAGAGAAAGAAATCGCAGGGGGTTAAATCAGGTGATCTCGGCGGCCACCCAACGTCACCTCGCAAAGAAATGAGATGACCGGGAAACATTTGTCGCAGGATTTCCATTGAACGCCTGGATGTATGGGCTGTAGCACCATCTTGTTGGAACCAGATGTTATCGTTGTCATGATTCTGCGTTAATTCCTCCAATTTCGGTTTCAGAAAAGTTTCAAGCATGTCGCAATACCGAGCAGAGGTAACTGTGACGACTTGACCATCTTCTTCAAAAAAATAGGGACCCCACACACCAAACTCTGCAATAGCGCACCACACTGTCACTCGAGGGCTGTGAAGTGGTCGTTCGTGTAGGTTTCGTGGGTTATTCTCAGCCCAGTATCGAAAATTTTGTTTGTTGACAGTTCCGGCGAGGTGAAAATGTGCTTCATCACTGAAGATCAAAACAGCAGTGCGGGGGATCTGCTGAATGTCGCGGCATAAATTTGTTCGTGTGTCTAAGTCTCTAACTGTTAATTCTTGCACTACCTGAATCTTGTATGGGTGAAATTTAAGGTCTCTATGCAGTATTCTGCGGACACTACTGAAAGATAATCCTAGTGAAGCGGCATGTTTCCGAACAGAACGCCGAGGGGATTGTTGAATTGAAGCCCGCACTCTTTCCACGTTTTCCGCTGACGTTGACGTCCTAATTCGGCCTTGTGGTCTTGTTTTTAATGCTGATGATGTTGCTCTAAAATTTGATACCCAATTTCTGATTGTTGGTCCAGTGGGAATGGGATCACGTCGACCAATAGCAAAATGTAAACGGAACGCACGCTGTGTTGTGATCACGGAGCCGCCATTTTTAATAAACTCTTCAACTACGAACGCACGATGTTGTCCCGACCAAGCCATTGCTCACACTAAAACTGCATGTCATGGCGCGTCTAATGACACCATCCCCACCCTTCTACTCCTTCCCTTCTTCGTGCAACGTCCTTCCAAAACCGGAAAGTTCAATATGACTCACCCTGTACAAAAACAATGGATTTTGGCGAATAACTATTAGTTTACAAATAATAATATGAGTAAGAATTTTCCTTAAATAGAATATCTAAATTATTTCTTAAAAGTGCAATTGAGGGAAGGACAAAGAGCACAATATAATCTAAAATATGGGACAATTCTTAAAACGTTTCTACAAATATTTCCTTTGTGTGGGTCAAGTAAAGGGTACCGATCAATTTTTATGGTCTTAAAAGGTACGATTTTATATTTTCAACGAGAGTATCGTTTCCAATGTAGAATATGTGAACTTTTAAAGTGCTTTGCCTTTTGTTCATGGAGATCGGTACTGGGAGCATTTTCAAGTTATTGAGGAAAGAAGAAATATTTTTGGTGATACAAATTGGCGCAGTTATTATTCATTTCCATAAACAACAGTAACTTTAGATACCTTAGAACTTTAAATTCCTCATAGAGTACATTCAGTCGGCAAGCCCACTTCACTGAATATAAACACACTTCGTGCCCCTGCGCCACGACTGGCCTTAAATATTATGCCCTAAGAAAAAGCAAAATTTTTGCTTTTGCCATTTCAATTAAAATTCCTTCATACAAGTTATGTTGTCACATTTTATGATGGCCGTGCTTTTGAAAATTCAAAAATATAAAAAGTTGGAAGATAAACAAAAGCAATTTTTATAATCAATCTTATATTACTTAACATTATAACTCCCATTTTTAAACATAATGTATACAATTTTCGTGATCAGCTGTAAAATCTATTTACATAAAAGGACAAACTTTTTTGAAACAATATTTCGCATTTTCCTTTTATCTCAAAAAAGTTTTGTGTGAAAAATGTTGCCCGTGTAATAAGTGTCTGGGGATAAGCTAAAGAATGAATTGTTTTGGTCGCTTAATTATCTTGGTAAGCTTTCATTTTTCTTTATCTATTTTTTCAGCTTCCGGCAGAGGGAACCTAGTGTGAAGATACTCTGTTCTCCATTTTTTAAATGAAAATAAATGTAATAACAACTGTCAAGTAATTTAAGTAAAATTACTAAAAGGACTTAAAATCACTTCTATTATTGTAAACCAATATATTGTACCTACCAAATTAATACCTACGACTATATGGTAGGCTGTAATTTGATACAAGACATGTGAAAAATAATTCCCCTATATTAAAAGGTTTTAGAAATATGATAATTATGAATTTTATATGATTTTTTTCAAAGTTATATTAATCTGCTATAAAATTTTTAATTAACATTCTTTATAGGAATGTTGAAATGTCAATTATTTCATGCCTAACTTGTTCTTCGTGTAACCACGAGGGATGAGCTATAATAAATTATGATAAAAATGAAACGAGTTTTTTATTTTTTTCAGTTATTATTTTCCCCAAGACAGCTGTTTTTAAATATATAAGCTATATATACTTTAAATAGCTATTTACAAGATATCAAAAATAAAAAACTATTTTAAAGAGTTCTATCTAAAATCTGTATGTCTATCTGTTTGTCCGGGCTAATCTCCGGAACAGCTGAATTGATATTTATGAGACTAAGCCATAAGTTCTCATCAAGCTGCATCGAAATTCTTATACGCTTGTTACATACGTTATTTAGTGGTCAGCGCGTCTGGTCGGTTTGCAGGAGGCGCGGGTTCGAGTCCGTTACGTTCAAATTTTTATACGTTTTCTTATTAAATATTTTTTTTATCTAGGCAAACTCCATAATTTTTTGTTTTTTATATTTACCGGTCGAATGTAGAACCTAATATTTTTTGAAAAGAAATCGCTTAAATATAAACACCGATATGGTATACCTTCTAGAAGATAAATTTTCCTCAACTCGAATGCACTTGACTACGCTACTATATTAGGTGAACAAAAAAAAGACTAATAATACACGAATACCATTTTTTATGAGGATAACGTATCGCGATTTCTTCAAGGTGCTTACGTGGAAGGACATGAAACTTTCACAGACACATTTATTATGATTGTTCCTTATAAAGGATCACAATTTATAGCTTATTTTCTTGGATATAAATGTCATTTGAACAAAATTTATGACAAAAGGCTATTTCTGTGTGTTATAAAATTTATGACAGACACTTATTGTGTTGATAGGCTCTGACTTCATCAGGATATTTCCGTTTGAAGTTATTTTCGGCAATAGTTGCGATGCTGGAGGTTATTTCTATAATAAATATTAGACGTAAAACTAGATTATGTTGATATGAAATGGGAGCCGTATAAGTAATTACTAAATTCTTATTAACCATTAATTTTTTAAAGCTATCACTTGGATCACTGATGAAGGTGTTAAGACTAATATCAATAACTTAAATTTTAACCGATTTGAATAAGAAAGATTATTGCCCAAATCAACAAAAATAAAAAAATATATATACAGAGGCGATGTTTATTTGTTTTTTTAAAGAATTTAAAAAGCAATTTACTCTTAAATACTTTAGTTTTGACCTAACTTTCTATAATACGGTATATTGAAATGAACGTTTTTAAATTCCCTAATGACAACATCCATTATAATGGCACCCTATGTCCCCCATTGTGGTATAAAATTATCTGAGCAAAACATCAGGGCAATATCCGCGATACGAATAAGGCTTCATGTCCGCCCAATAATTCCACGTCAAGAGGAACTCCTTATAAATGTGCCAGTAATATTTTTGATCACGTCATTCTGCATAACCATTTCAGAAATGGGGATTTCAGTATTTTATTAAACCTAATTTCATGCATCATAATTTTTGACTTTTATATTACTTTGAGAGTCAATTACGTCTGTGATGAAATAAAAAAACCGGTCAACTGCGAGCCGGGCCTGGATACTGAGGGTTCCAAACCAATTTAAGAACTATTATGTCAACAGAAAGTACAATTTATAAAAGTTGACAAACTTAAGTTTGCGGACGTTTGCATTCATTTTATATGAAGTGAATAACAGTTATGAGTTTGTAATATTTTTTTTTTTCTCTAAAATATCTGTAAATATTCCCTTTTTTTATTTTTCTTCCTTTTTGTACTGGAAATTCTCATTTCTTGCCAAATTTCATAATAGTTGGTCTACGGGAAGTATTCTATAGGTCTTGGATACGCAGCGATTTTCATATAAAACGCAGCTAAAATAAGGCATAAACGCTCCTTTGATTGCGTTGATTTAGAAGCTTATTTTTTTTGAGCTCCAAGAAACGATAGACCTGAATAATTGATATAATTTCAGATTGATACATCCACGCGATCGATATTTCAGATAAATGCTCTTGAGACGGACAGACAGGCAACAAAGTGATCTCATAAGGATACCGCTTTTTCCTTTTTAGATACGGAACCCCAAAAATAAATAAATAAGTAAAGTCTAATCAAAAGTGCTGATATTTTAATAATAGTCCTAAGTAGTTGGCTGGTAACACAGGTATTTACGAAATAAATATACAGATAAATGAGTTGTATTTCATACTTGAAAAGTTACGATTAAATGTTAAAGAATATTGGCCTTTTCGCTACTGATGTATGAAAATGTTTAATTTGAACATTTTACACGTGAACTGTGATCAAAAGCGTGTTATATTGGCAATAAGTCGCGTTTCATTAATGAGCAAAAGTTATACAATTTTTTTTTTAATTAAAAAAAAGATAGAAAGTTATAGTTTAAGTTACGAATAATTACAAAAATTAAATGGCTCTAAATACATATTTTACTATTTGGTCTTAAGCTACAAAAGTATTATTCCCGGTTCTAACATCTACAGTCTCACACTTTGGAACATCTATAAATGGTAAATCGTGGTATCGGGGAAAATTATGCAAATCTAAAAGTTATCTGTCCCTCAACAAACATTACAGAGGGTTGCAAATATCTGATACGGGTTAAACAAACCAAATTATACCACTGGCTTGAAATTCGATCTTTTGTAAACACAAATGAGCTATTTCAGTACTTTTACTAGTTTTGGTGAAAATAACTTTTATTTATCCATACCTATATTATAAATTCGAAAGTAACTCTGTCTGTCTGTCTGTCTGTCTGTCTGTCTGTCTTTTACGCAATCAGGCCCAAACCGCTAATTTAATTGTGATAAAATACTCATATAGAGATACTTGAGGGTCCCGGGATGAACATAGGATACTTTTTTTTCTCATATTTGTAATATTGTCGATATATATTAATATATTAAAATAATTATTAATTTGACATGCAATTTATTCCGCCATGTTTATAACAGCCGCCGTTGCTAAGCAACGATTTGCAAAGTTTGTTGTTAGAAAACGTCACCCAAAATGAGTTTGCTTAATGCATAGATGGCGCGCGACGATATAGATTTGTATACATTAACAAAAATTTGATGATTTCTATAATTTGAAATTCATCCTTATGAAAATAAATATAAGAGTCACTTTTAGCATTTCATCTAGATTGAAATTATAGTTTACTGTATAACATTCTAATAAATAATTAAGGAGTGGTATAGTATGACCGACGCGAACGGGCAGATGACTTTGATGGTTTTGTAATTTTTTATATATTTTCGAATTACTGTTAATTTTTATGTAATTATTTGTTATCTATACCGATGTTATACACTTAAAATATCGTAATTTTAATCATTTGGGATTTTATTTAATATTGTTCGTAAAAATGTATAATTATTTAATATAGAAAAATGTTTAGTACGTGCACACGGCAAACTTTAGGTACTTTTTCTAATATTAAGAATTTCCTTTAGTTACTTTTACTTCTTTTGTTTGTTCATTTCGGTTACTCATACTAATAATAAATCTCCACTTATTATTATTTTTTTTAGTTATTTTAATTATTTAGGCTTATACTTTCGCGGGCGTAGCCGCGTCCGGGCCCACTAGTATTCTATAATTTTATGGGGCTACCCAACTCCTTTTCGATAAATATGTTCTATTTTTGTAAACTTTTATTTCAAGAAATCATTACAATTATATAAAAAAACATATTATTTTGGTATGTGGCGGCTAGTTCCCAAATATTAAAGTATTTATGATTTAAATGTGATATGGCGATTGTTTGTAACGTGTGGTGCTAAGAATCCCATTGATAAAATTTTACAAAATAATTAGCTAATGTAATAAGTTTATCAAAATATTGAAATAACATTACACTTAAATAACAAAATCACATACATCTCAATAATAGTTTAACAAGCAACAAAGTAGTAGTTTTGATAGCAATAATATATAGCACGATTACGTATTAAATATAATAGTAGACTTTTTATGTCTACAATAAAAACAAAAGTGATATAAACTAATACTGTTATAGCCCTAATCATTTAAATGGGTTTTACACGAAGGTTCAACATTTTACCATGCTGGAGCTGAGATTATACTGCAGTTAAATTAGCTTGTATCGTAAAATAGTATTAACCAATGGCTAAATGCAGATAATGTTTCTGTTAAATCTATTATTTATCACACATAGCTAAATTGATTAAATTACAGTTTACGTTCCGTTAGAATCACAGAACGTGTGGTAACAGGCAAATACAAATATTGATCACGAACAGCTTCAGACCTCAGAATATGTATGTTAATATAATTGTAACTATAAAATAAATAGTGTAGGAGATACACTACACTATTTATTTTATAGCAGGTTAGGTACTAGTATTCTAATATTCTAATACCGGTAAAATCTGTTATTGATATAATTTTCGTCTGAGACAAAATGCTTTGAGGCGAAATTCAACGCTGTACTCTGACCAACTAGAAATGAAAATATTTTTTACCTCCTGGAGGGAATAGAGCTCATTATCTTCTTACAGTTAGATGATACTATTACCACAATGTCGAAGTAGGGATTTAATTGAAAAAAAAAAGTAATTTATGAAACTATATTTTTTCTTTCTTAACTCACTTTGTCTGTTTTACACTAATCTAATTTATAAAAACTAAATTAAAGTTTTTCAATCCGATTTTCGATTCCAATTGTGTTTTCATTTATTAAATTTAATATTATCTCAAATATAATGCAGTTTTAAATGAAAATTAAATACCAACAAACAATAGCGAACGTTTCTACACAAATGAAAGCGGGACGCACTTAAACATTATTAAATATACCGATATTGAAACTCGACAACGTGATGACATTTTACAATTTGCATAGAACTTGTATTTGCATATCTATATGGAAAGAATATTTTTTTCTAAAAAAATATTTTCGTAATAACGAAACTTTATTGACTGAATAGAGACTTACTTGACTTTACGTTTTAACATTTATACTTATAATTTTAATAACAAATAACTCAAGTATTTAAAACTATATGGAAAATTCCTTTTGCTTATTTCGCTCGCCAGCCTCACTTTATATGCAAAAAAATTTTGGAAGTTAACGATAATTATAATTTTTAACACAGTATTGATAATTTCACTACTATGCCCATTATAAAAAATATTCATACAATTTTTCTTGTATTAGTAACATTATTAAGGTCCTGACAATATAGTACAGGGTTAAAGAAATTAATCAATTTAGAACTTCGAACTGCTATAAGGGCACAAGTATGTACATATATGAATATGGCAAATATAACAGTTTTATACATATCCCTGATATCATATACCTTGTCGACAAGGCAGAAGCTGCCTTATCGATTTATTTTCATAATAAATTGACTGAGAACGGCTATGAAAAATATAGGAAATAGTCGGTACTAACAACGCGGGGAAAATAACGGAAATTACACTACACGCAAACTTAAACGAAGCTAGTAGGCTATAGCAATATGTAAATAAAGCATAATAAATTATGTATATTATGCTTTATAAAAGGTTATCTAGAGGCCAGTCGTGGCACAGAGGCAGAAGTGTCTAACTGTAAACGCGGCTATACGCGGTGGTTGTGGGTTCGATCCCAACTCGAAGAAATGAAATATTTATTTAAATTTATATTTTCGTCATAATAATATAACTTTACATTATTTGAAAATGTAACATGAATTTCACGGTAAAATTTGAAGCTAGAATAAATATGTAAAGGAATTGAATATTTGATACAATTTCTCTTGTCCGAAAATATTTCAAGAACGTGAACACAAGTGAATGATACCCGAGTCGTCTGAACTCTGTAGAAACTCGGTCAAGCGTACGTTTGTCTTACTCAGGTGCTTATTTATTTACGAAGGGTTCTGAGATAACACTCTATAGAAGCTCAGTTTCGTATCTGAGTAGTATGATGATATTTGATGTATAAATATTTATAGCTTATTATTTATTATTTATTTATTTATTTTAGGTAAGCTATTTGAAAATGTGAATAAAATCAAAATATAAAAAGTGAATAAAAGCATATGGACTTAATCCTCTTAAATGAACTCGGAATAAAAATGCTATATAACAATATTAATTCCAGTACGTAATATTGTACAATATCAATTTATAACAATTTCATTTATTTCAAAATTTCGAAGTTTATTAATCTATTGATAGGTAGGTATAAGCCTAAAATTTATTCGAAATTTCTACATAAATAACGATTAATAAACCAACTGTTGTGGCAATATGAGTGGCAATTAGTACGAGCGGGGCGCTGAAAATCGAACCTCCATTGTGAATATTTACATTATTCATGTCATTTTTTACTACCTAAAGAAAGAAACGATTTGATATTAGAACAGAGTGAAGATTTAAAATTTATATTCGTATAAAAAAATATTCAAAATGTTACTTCCTCATAAATAAATTCGAATTTATTTCACCGAATTGTGTAAAAATATATTGTGTGAACATAGTATTGTACGCCATAAAACTCCGCGATGTACGACAATCTTACAACATGTGGAAAATATTTCAACCAGAAAATAAAACACAAATGTTACAATCAGTTACTCACGGTAGTAGAGGTAGAAAAAGGCTTGATAAATAAAATATTTTTACAGATAATAAATTGTTTTTTGTTTCACACTGTATCTCGCACGTAGCAGGATACGTAGCACGTAGCGTGAAATTTACAAAATATGAATGGTAGCAATTTCATAATATCTCATTTTGCCTATTTTTTATATTTTTCATAAATGTAAAGGCCAGTGTCTAACTATAAACAATTTAGTTTGGGTTGGAATTCTATTAACAAGACGAAGCACGAACTGAGTTCAGCCACAAAACACGCGATGTCTCGAACAATTGGTTAGAAAGTGGGAAACGGAGTGATGGTTACACTTGGAACACTAGATTCCCTCTTTCTAACCCCGTTATATGAAGGATACAGCGTGAAGCTTAATAAAATTAATGCATAGTTCCTAAAAATGCTTAGCTAACATATTAACTTATCAATGGTATTAGCTAAAAGTATTGAGTTTTTAAAAACTTTTCGTAGACCTACAAAAGTTGTAGTATACGTATAGACATTTTATTATGTGAACTTCAACTTAGTTTCTTGGAGCGGATGCACGTAACTACTATCTAATAAAACGTGGACTTAAATATAATAAAGAGAAGTGCTACTTTTTATACTTTGTACATATTAATATTATGCTTGAAGACTTTTAATTTTTTAACTGTTCTTTA
Organism: Heliconius numata; assembly: GCA_016802625.1. Lineage (NCBI taxonomy): Eukaryota > Metazoa > Arthropoda > Insecta > Lepidoptera > Nymphalidae > Heliconius > Heliconius numata. The sequence goes on from JAEBDU010011636.1 coordinate 18,844, forward strand.
ATTAATTAACTTCTAGGAAAAAATAGTTAAAAACGAATTCAGCTGGCTTGATTTTTAAACGATATCTTCTATTTTAAATATAACTTCCTTTCTAATTGATTTATGGTTTAACAATCAGTATATTTTTATGAAATAATTGCCTTCCTAACTAAATAGTCAAGCATTCAAAAGAATGAAATATTTTGAATGTAATAACTTTTAGTATTTCAATATATTATATTATATCAACTTGCGAAATATGTTAAAAAAATAACTAATAACGATTAACGAGTATATCAAATATATATCATAATAAAATACGGAACGTACGAAACTTTATACGAAGTTAAGATATAAATTTATTCTCTATCTTTTTAGACTGTACTCCGCGAACATATTAATTTATACACATTATAAAGTTTGCCTCATACTTTAAATGAAGAATAATGAAGTAGTCGCTAAAGTCACAGCTTGTTCATAATATTAATGTGGAAACTTCGGTAATTATATTTAATAAGCCGTAAATTGTCAGAAGTATCCGATAATAGGACTGTGAGCGTTATTTGATTGCGAACGAATTGGATTACTAAATAAATTTTATACATAAGTTATACGTTACATAAATAATTTAATTTGAACAAACTGTTTGTGCGTGATGGATAATTAAGAGGCAGTGTTACTTGTCATAGATTTTATATATAACATTTTATTTTATAAAAAAATAGCAAAACGAATCATTTATGAATGAAATATGAAAAAATATTTAATTAATATTAAATAATATTTAACAATATTTATTGAATGATCGGACGTAAACCAACGAAAAACAACATAAGACGTTAGCGACATTATCGCTCAATACAACATAACGACGCATACTACGAGTATATTATACGTAACATAAGATTTAAAAATATATATTTATAACATTTATTAATTCTAATAAATAATAAAATATAATTCAATTAAAAAAAACAAAAACGTATGAAAAAGCTAAAAAAATTCTCTCCGGCGGGGAATCGAACCCCGGTCTCCCGCGTGACAGGCGGGGATACTTACCACTATACTACCGAAGATTGTGATAATAATAGTAAAATAATCGAACTAAATATCTTCTACGCATTGTTAAAAGTAACGGTCCCTTCGGTCTTTGTTGGAATTTCGATTTCGTAACTGTAGTAAAACAACTAGCTCACGACCAAGACTGACTTTTATTTCTCATAACTAGTTTTACAATTGTTTTACATTCTACCTCACATTTATTAATAATTTAATATTACTTAATATATAACAGTAACTAAATATACTTATGACTATTTTTCATATTCCAGGGCAAACATGATTAAGGGTTCTTAGGTGAATATTTCCAATATGTGTGGTAAAGACAAATCGTAATATGTAAAATTAAATAGTTTTTAAATTATTACAAATGATGACATTTAACTTTGATTTTACAATACCATCTAATTTGAGGTCATCATGGCGCAGCGGCATAGGGGTGTGACGGTAACGCGTGGGTTCGATTCCCACTTGAGGAAGTGAAATACTTATTTACGTTTATATTTCCATTTCTTCCCTCTGGTGTCGAGGCGTTGAGTTCTGCCACTCAAGACGCAATGCCTACAGAATTCAACAGAAAGTGAAGAACAGAGTGTCTCAACACTAGGTTCCCTTTGCCTACCCTGCTGTGTGCGAGATAAAGCGTGAAGTTGGTTTTCATTTTTAATTTAATTAAACATTATAATTTAATATTGCATAATATGTAAAACCTTTGCAGTACGTATATTATTAGCTTGCTTAAGATTACATGTATGACTATATTCCTTCGAGGTTCAGACGCTTTAGGTACCGCAAAGATTATCCAGATTGGTAGTGCATAAACAGTGTAACACTACAGGCAGCTTGTTAGCTATTCTACGTATAAACCTACGTATATATAGTTTTGCTATAATATAAAATGTACAAGTAGAATAATTAGTGGCTTGGAAATCATCTAAGAAGATAAAATTTTGCTGAATTTGAGTATTCTTCAAAGAAACTTAGCATATTTTTATGAATTTTGTTCTTCATTCTTTTGTAGAATAATTACGTATTTGAATAGACTCTTTTCACCCATTTACAGGAAGATCTGCGACTAAACTTGAAATAAGACTAAATAATAATTGATTAATTAAATAATTGTGGGTTCGATCCCCATTTGGGAGAAAGAATTATTATTATTTTCATGTCTTCGCTCTGGTAACCTTATTACCAAAAAAAACACGCCATTCGCCACTTAACACACAAAAATAATACTCTTAATTTTGCCAAACAATTTTACATAACAACATACATCTAAAACATAGACGTTTTATGAGAATCCATAAAAGGTTTTGACTATACACCAAGAGAAATGTTTACCCACTTTCAATACCTCAAAGCTTCGGCTAACACGTGGTCGGAACTGGCTTTCAGAAATTGCCAAATAAGGTACGGTTTATATTGAGTTTTATCCAAATAAAGAACCATGTATGAATATTATTATTTTGTTTTTCTTATATAAATAAACTTTTATGATATGTGACAAAGTACAGTACAGTACGTACTACAGTACTGCAACATACTCGTAACACATTGCGCGGAGAATGGAGAGCGGAGTGGTTACCTATAATTCTTCTCAAGTATTTACTTCTCCATGAATAATAATGGAAATAAAAAAATAATACGTTCTCACCCAAATGTTTCGTTCTCTTCTTTTGTATTATAATTTCAAAAAACCTATTATGTAGATATTAGTATTATGACAGCCAGTGACAAGGCCGTTTTTCCATATACAGCTATTTTGTAAAAAATAACTGTATTATTATCCGATTGTGTTATCATCTTCAAAGTAAAATCATAGCGCGCTCAATCCCTGAGAAGAGAGAGTGAAATAAGGACATTTGTATTCAGCAAATATAACGACTTTAATCGTAGTACCTCCAGTTTATTGCCGTCATGAAATACTGAATGAATAAGTACACCCGCCCACAGATTTTTAATAAATAAAAATAAATTTACCATTTAAATCAAAGTATCATAATTTTATCTCTCAAAATGGAGCTGCTAAAAATAACTGAAAGTAAGTTTTAAAATTACGTTTTCTGTATTATGTTACGTTAATGTTTTTAAAATAGTGACTATATTTAATTTATAAAAAAAAATTAAATCAGCTTCTCGCTGTATTCCGCACACAGCAGGGTAGGCAGAGGGAACCTAATGTTAAGACTCTCCGTTCCCCACTTTCAGCCGAATTTTTTGAGGCATTGCTTGCCGCTCTTGGCGGATCTGGTTTGGTGCTAGAGCGAAGAAATTAAAATATTAATAAATAATAATTGATTTCCTCGAGTGGGGATCGAATCCACATCAGTCACACCTTGTGCCACCGCTGCTGCGCAACGATAACCACGACAGTTATTTTCATATGACAAAACGCAGCGTTAAGTACCGCCGTAACACACAACTTCGAACTAGGGTTAAACGTTGAATGGAGTATTGGCACTAGATTCTCTCGGCCTACCCTACCGTACGGGATAAAGCATGAAATTTCTATTCACACTAAAAACTAAGCCAATTAGCCCTTTTTACCTTCTGTAATTTATACCAAATTGTATCTTTTTTATCTTTAACTAATTACAATTACTTGTCAATTCTCAAAGCTACGCTCGAAATTTCGCCCCGAAAAATTCACTTACCGAATTTAAAGAAAGCCTGAAAAGTAAAAACTCCTTTGACGCTTTTGGTTTGGCATTAGGCGGTTTGAGTAAAAGTTTATTCATTTAAATAAGGTTCGCTGCTGGGCTTTAATTCAAAAAGTCCTGTGTGCGAAAGAATATTTTAGGAATGTACAAAAGAGAGA
>JAEBDU010011637.1:0-26220 GCA_016802625.1 Heliconius numata
ACGTCTTTATAGTTTCTTCTAAATTAGTATTTTTTTTATTAATATTCGACAAAAAGCGACAGTATTTTTTTTCTTCCAGTAATTACTAAGTAGTATAAAAGTGATTTGTTTTGAAATTTAATAAATAATATTTCAGTTAATTAAATTAAAAATTCACATTATATTATGTTGGATGGCGTAACGAAACATTGTGTTCATAAAAAAATTAACAGCTTTGTTAGACAAACAAAATATTTTTTCATAATGTATATGATTGATTGGGAATCGAACCAATAACCATCGATCGTCAAATTATATACGTATATAGTATGTCCTACTGAGTGACGTACTGACCTTTCAGTAAATCTTGAGTAAAAATGGAAGTAAAGTAATCTTTAATCTAAAGACCGTCGTCACAGACTTTGGTCGGAATCTGTCTGTTGGCTTGAATCTTATTTGATTCTTATTTTTAAATTTAGGATGCCTGAATTTGGTAATTCATTTCATTTACCATTTGGGTATGGTATATCTTGGGTATATGAGTCTACAGTCAGAACTGTCCCACCGCTCCATGATGACCTCAAAAACGAATTAAAATTAATAATTCGAAATATAACGATTTCTGCATTTTTTTTTATAATTGCCATCTTACGTACCTAATGCACTTGACGACATGAGTCGTTGGAAACATGAAGATAAGAGTGATCTTATTTTCATTTTTTTTCTCGTAAAGAAAATCTTTACAAGAAAAGAAAAATATCACGAATGGTCGCATTTTGTTTATATTGACAAAGAAAGATATTTAAAACAACGAGTGAGAATCGAATCCCCTACCATCACGTATAGACATGTAATCCCCAACTCACAGATACATCTTGCTTATGTGATTTTTGAACCCATGTAACCTCAATGTGACGAATCGGCCTCATTGGAACGCTGACAAAGATATTTTACAATAGAATTAACTGTCTAATTCAATTAAACTGGGTATCCGGGTTACATATACTTTGTACAGGCCAGTCGTGGCCAGCACAAAGTGTGACTGTAAACTCGACTGGATGTGGGTTCGATCCCCACTCGAGGAAATGAAATATTTATTTTAATTTATATTTCCATTTCCTCGTTCTGGTGTTGAGGTAAAGCGCGCCGTTGAGTTCCGCCACTCAACACATAATGGAAAGTGGGGAACGGAGCGCCTTAACACTAGGTTCCCTCTGTCTACCCCGATGTATGCGGGATACGGCGTGAAGATCATTTAATTTATGTATTTTATATTTTTTCGATATGTTATTATTTTGTTTCATATCTTATTACCATTATCGAACGTTTTTTTTAGCTTCATCCTGTATTCTACACATATCAAGGTAGGCAGAGGAAACTTGGGAACCGTTCGTTTCCTCTGTCCTTCAAATTCTGGGAGCAGTGGGTGTTGAGTGGCGGAACTCAACGGTGCGTTCTACTTCGTTACGTTAAGTAGGAATCGAACCTGCAACCCGTCGCGCAGCCTTATATCTGTGCTCCTGCGCTACTACTACTAGCCTTAAATTAAATTAAACTATGTATTTTATGAAGAAAAAAAAACTAGACAGATGTTTCTGAATGCAAATAATTGAAAAGATATCACATTAATAATATCTCATATTATATTTCACGTAAGAGAAAGCCGACATTATTTTGACTAGTCATGGAGGTGCTTTCTATGAGTGCGTTAAGCAAAAACTAAAGCCTACTAAAGTTTTTTTTAGTTTTTTTTTCTAGCTTCACGTTGAATTCCGTGGTGAACGGAGTGTCCTAACACTACGTTCCCTCTGCCTACCCTGCTTTGTGAGATACATCACGAAGTAAAAAAATATATTTCAAGATCGCGTGGATGTATCATGCTAGAACTTGCAATACAAATAAAATTATTTATAGGTATTTCATTTAAAAAATCATTCGTCCACTATAAAAGTTAAAGTAAGTTGTACTTCCCGTTGGACTACAATCCTAAAATTAATATGGAAGCCTCAGTGTTTGAGTCCGACTCGCACTTAACCGATTTTTTCTTTAGATTTTCTTTCTTTAAAATAGATATCGGTATGTCATACAAGTACAAAATTATACAATCGAAACGAATCAACAATTTGCAATTTGCTTCGCGTGTCATTTGAATGACTTTTATACTTGTTTCATGTCATGCTACCTTCAAGAGTGCATTTATCTCTGGATTCTGATATCCATTATTCTATTACAGACTAATTATATACTAATTTAGATCGAAGCATGATTCTTTTCCAGTACAATACACACGCTTATATAAAAGAAGTAATTACTCAATTATGCGAGATCGAAATGGGTTCGATTTGTTCTATGAAATCTGTAATAATAGATTTATTTGTAGTTGTTAATACTTATGATAACATAGTCAAAGTAAAATTAAAATATTAAATATTTTACTCAACCGAGTGGGAGTCGAACCCGCAACCGTCATGTTATCCGCCAGTCTTTGTGCCTCTGAGGTAAGACGGTTTCATCTTTTTGAGATTCATTAGTCGATTCACGTAGATATATCTACCTTTATAAAGCCGCCTCGACACGTGCAAAGAATTTCTACGGCTAAGAGAATGTCGATGTGTTAATAAATTTCACAGATTTCTGTTAAATACCGCGAAAATAACATTTTTGGTAGCGAAATTGTTTTCCAATTAATATTAAATATATAAAAGGGAATTTAATAAAATAAATCACGTTCAAAAAGTATCCCGCACACTGCAGATAGATATAACTTGGTGTTAAGACACTCCGTTTCCCATATTCCGGCGACTTTTGGAAGCTTTGCGTGTTGAGTGGTCAACGCCGCGTTTATGTTCGACACCAGAGTGAAGAAGTAAAAATATAAATTAAAATAAATATTTCATTTCCTCGAGTGGGATTTTTTTTATGTTACACTATATCTCGCATATGACAGGGTAGGCAGAGGAAATCCTGTATTAAACATTCTGATCTCCACTTTCCGTGGAAATCTCGAAATGAAATAATGTAATAAATATTTCATAGGAAATTGATGGTATAATATAATTTTTACACGTTTTCTAAAAAGTGTTTTTCTTTCCTAAGTGTAATGACACTTTAAAAATAATAAAATTATCAAAATATTACTTTCAATTAAATAAATTCCAATTGGTAATTTTAACTCAGCGTTCGCCAACGTCCATACCACGTTGAACACACCGGTTCTCGTCCGATCACCGAAGTTAAGCAACGTCGGGCGCGGTCAGTACTTGGATGGGTGACCGCCTGGGAACACCGCGTGCCGTTGGCTTTTTTCTTAATACTTATATAAGTTTTTTTTCAAATATTATTTTCTTTTATTCACTTTGTTCAAAATATTATTTTACATTTTAAATGTAAATAATTAATCAGATAAATATTTGTTTTTTTTTTTAAAGAAAATTTAATGTTCAAGTAGTTTTACTTAATTAAGATTTTACGCTAACTTTATGCTGTATCCCGTAATTACTAGGTAAGGCAATATGAGTCTGTTAACCTAATGTTAAGGCACTCCGTTCCCAGAGCACCAGAGCGAGGAAATGATATTCAATATTTCATTACCTCGAGTGAGAATCGAACCCACAGACTGCCGTGTTTCCAGTCGTAAGCTTGTGCCTCTGCGCCACGACTGGCCTCATAAAACAATTACGCTATATAAGGTTAAGTAAATGTCATTGAACTTACCAGCTGATCAAATATTTAAGATATCGCTATTAACTTAACTGAATAATAAAAGCTTATTCATATGCATACAAATAATATTTTAGAGCTTATTATTCCGGTAAATTGGTAAATTGGTAAATTTTTGTATTGGTGTAATGTGACAAGATGTTCCAAAAATAACCGAATGGGATACGATAGAGAATAAAAGAATTACACAAAGAAAACAACAACTTTTCCTCTTTTTCCTCAAGTAGGAATCGAATCCACAGCTTAACGCCACAGCTGGCCTACTATTTCCAATGCTAGAGAGAGAAAATATAATGGAAAAAATCGCATCCTCCTATAAGAATAGTAATTTGTTCGCACTTAACCTCGCCATTTCTGTTACGGTGTGAGTAATTAACTGTAATTAAGGTCACCCAGAGTCGGAAAAAAAATTATAAACAATACGCGGTTTAACGCGAACGTTAGTTATTTAAGTTGGTAACATTGTTTCTGAAAGTACCTTCTGTCACACGCTTAACACCGTTTCGAGAATTCTTTTTCACTTTTCCCTCGTTTGTAGGTCGTGGTTAGTTCGTAGTGTTTTTTTCTAATTTTTTTCTGTGTTAATGAATTGAGGTTTTGGTTGCTGAGGTGTCACATTTCATATATCCTGGATTTTTTTTATATGCTACACGCTGTATACCGCATGTACCAGGGTAGGCAGAAGGAACCTAGAGTTAAGACACTTCGTTCCCCACTTTCCAGATTATTTTGAGACATTGCGTGTTGATTGCCGGAAGTAAGCGTTGCACTTTAACTTTAATATTAATTAAAATATTCAATTTTTTATTCCTCCGACTGGGAATTGAACCAACAGACATCCTGTTTACAGTTAGATACTGTACTGGATCGCCACGTGGCTTCGACCTCAAAATATCTATGTACCTATTAAGTGGGGAACGGAGTGTCTCAACACTAGGTTATCTATGCCGACCCTGCTATTTGCTAGATACAGGTGAAGTTTAAAAATATATATATTTGTATCATAACTCATGTAAAAAATTTTTTTTTACTGCATTGCGATTTTGTTTTATTTTTTGTTTGTTTTATTTTCATTTTGTACATTTTTAAACTCAGTTTAAAAAGTAGTAAAAAGTATAGTAGTACTAAACAGTACTATACACTTAGATAAGAAAAATATATTTTTTTGTACCTTTCTTTTTTATTTATAGATTCGAATTCCCTTCACGTCATGTCACGTCATATGTCACAAATCACTTAAGAAATTACCCTATTAAATAATATAATATTTAAAAAAGAAACAGTCAAAAAACAGGCTTAAGTATAATTGGGTCCATTACTTATAAAAAATGTATTAACCGCGCCACATTGGCGCTTATATTAAGGTAAAAGTTATTACGAAATAATCAAAATTATACCTCGATTTTTCTTATTGAAATTATTTGAAATTGTTTTTGTGACAAAAACGGGTTTTCCGTTTTTATGTAAACAGAGTTTAATTACCTTTCGATTTCTGCAAATGAGAGTGAAAGCTTACTTTGTAAAAAAAATTTTGAAATATCTAGATATTGTTGAACCTAAATACCTAATATTAGTTATATTACGATTTAGAAACACGGAAGTAATTCATGATTAGACGGTATTAATATAGACATAATAGCGGACCTATTCGCCTGCTTATTTGCATCCTTAGGGGTGAATTCTAATGAACCATAAAACACATATTCTATGAAATATTTTAAGGAGTCTCAATTACAAATTTTATAAAAATCAGTGGCGATTTAAAGATTTTTCCATACAAATTTTCAACCCCTTATTTGCACCCCTAGGGGATGAATTAAAATAAGCCACGAAATATGTGTTCAATTAAATATTTTTAAGAGTTTTCGATTACAGAAGTATCATATATAGTGTTAATATAGACGGTATTACAGTATTAGTAAATAAAATAATTAATTAGTAAATAAATATTAAGTAAAATAATTTTAGTGAATAAGGACGTACATTTGCGAAGATAACTATCATCAATAATAGAATTACTTTTTTGTATTAGCTGAGTCTGTCGTGGCAGGGGCATATGTGTGACTGTAACGACAGTTGTAGGTTCGATTCTCACAATTCTTTCAATTTCAATGCCTCTAGAATTTAGTGAATGGTGGGGAACGGAAGTGTTTTAATGGGAACAGAGTCGCGTTACAATCACATCTTTTCGCCACCGGACCGCAACGGCCTGATAGAGCCGAATCGAAAAGATAATATAAAATAAATAATAATAATTCACTGAAAGAGAAAATTATAAAAATATTTATCCTAAATTACGTTCTTTAGAGATATAAGAAATATATATAAGAATACCAATCTCCCTAGAACTTTTAAACCAGAAGAATAAAAAAAAGTAAAACCGAAAGCACCTATTTTAACTTTCCGCGTTTTGTAATAAATTTTACGGGAAATGAAAATGGCATAAAATATTGTGGTTAACTTTTACCGCAAGAACGTTAGTCCGACGTCAGTCTCCAGCTTTTGTATCGTAATAGTAATATTTGTAAAAAAATGGAAATATTTTTATCCATACCCATATTATAAATTTGAAAGTAACTCTGTCTGTCTGTCTGTCTGTCTGTCTGTCTGTCTGTCTGTCTGTCTTTTACGCAATCAGGGCCAAACCGCTTATTTAATTGTGATAAAATACTCATATAGAGATACTTGAGGGTCTCAGGATGAACATAGGATACTTTTTTTTTCTCATATTTGTAATATTATCGATATATACCAATATATTAATATATTTATTAATTTGACATGCAATTTATTCTGCCATGTTAATAACAACCGACCGTTGCTAAGCAACGATTTGCAAAGTTTGTTGTTAGAAAACGTCACCCAAAATGAGCTTGCTTAACGCATCTCTCTATTGAAAACTGAAAATAATTTCATAAATATATTTAATAAATATTCGTATAGTTCAAGCAGGCGTAGCCGCGTTCGGGTCCACTAGTATAGATAATAAATTTGTAATTTTTGTTTAGAAAATCTTGCACGAGTAGAAAGCATAGTGTTAAAACACTCCGTTCAACAAAGACATCCAATATATAGTATATTGTTTGTTACCGAGCGGAACTGAACACCGTGCCTTATCTAACTGGTCGGAGGTAATGAAAATAATTTAAATGTATTAATTCCCCCATATTGGGTTCACACCCACACCTCACCACCCACGCCCGCACTGACGAACTGCAGCACGACTGCCTTACTTACTTATGTAGATACATTTTATCATCAGCGTGGGATATACTAATTATAGATTCAAATTGTTTGTGGAGAGAGGAGAAAGTAAAGTTAGCATAATCGGGTTGTTTAACCTTCCTGGATTTTATGTTTCATTGTTTTTTTTTTCAGATTCGCGCTGTATTTTGTTTATAGTATCTTTACTTCCTCATATATACTTCATTCGTCGAATGGCAGAACTGAACACCGCGCTGTGTCTTCTCGAATTGTTGAAAAAAGAAAAAAAAAACATGAGCTGTTTTTGGGGAAGGATTCCCCGAGTGGGAATTGAACCCACATCCACCATGTTACAGTTAGACCATGTAATGCTGCGCCATGACAGACAAATATAGGCTGAGTTACATATTCTAAAGAAATGTCATACATATATTTATGTAAGTCGGTACTAGCTACCTGGTATGCCAATATTAATTAGTACACGCGATGATTGGGAGTTCGATTCCCGCTCTATGATGTTTATATATACTTTAAAATATTTTTATATTTGAGATCTGGTTATTCCTTAATAGACGATAAGTGAGAGAAATAAGTTTTACCACTAGTTTATATTTGCGTACCTTGGTAAAGATGTATGATGATATAGAAATATTTTAAAACATTTTTCAGTGTTAGTATAGTAAACAGTATCTATAATCGTATAGATTCCGTTCCGTTACATTATATGCAACTATGACGAAATTTCGTTATGGTTGTTTTAGATTAGTTGGCGTTACTTAGGTAAATATTAATATGTATTTAGCTCTATTTTGTATACTGTTGACGTCCTATTTCTTCTTCTTCCTCTGAATTCGAGACACTGAGTTTTGAGTACCGGAATTCAACGCTGTTATATGACTTACTTATTCCGTTAAGTGAAGAACTTACTAATATCACTTTAAAAGACACACAGTCCCAACTTTTTGCTCGTTGAGACAGCAAGAAAAATGAAAATTAAATTAAATATTCAATTTCATCCAACGGAAATCGAACTCACAACCCCTTCACAGGCCTCAGGAACAGGAATCTATTTATTTATTAAGTTTAAGTAAATTATTATTATTATAACACTAAAAGAACAAGACAATTAAACATTTTGTCTTTTAATTGAATGAAGCAATTACATTCATAACTAGGCCAATGTTGAATGAATAAGAAATTCCATATTATTTATTCTCATTAATATAAAATCATGTAAAACGAAGAAAGTCAATTTATGTTATTGTTGGAAAGAAAGCGGATTTATATTATGGATTTAATTAAATATATTTCATTAAGTTTATTGAGCCCGTCGTGGCGTAGTGGCAATTGATAATAAACGCGATGGTTGTGAGTTCGATATCAGTTTGAAGGATTAATTATTATAATTAAATGCATTATGTATAATGTTTTAATTCAAAAAATAAAGTAATGGCAGTTTTCTTGAAAAAAAAAGAACAATCCGCATATAACACAAGTCAAATAGGCAGAGCAAATTGGAACATACTATCACCTATATATACCTAATCTATCCATTCAATTATTTCACAAAATTATTAAACATATAAGTAATACGTAAATTTATTTAATATCTAAAACCATAAAAACGAGTATATTTTATTAGAATAATATTTTATTATAGCATAAGTACTTAAACTTTCAATCTCAACGATTCAATATCGATATCGATATCGTTATTGTCATACTTTCACGATCGTGATATATTAATAAAATGTGCATTTCTACATCCTATGGCGTCGCGTGCGTCTCACAATCGATTATATAAATCGATTCTGATTCAGATTTACGTAATTGGTTCCATTATTTTTTAATATAAATTAATAATTTTAGCATTTCTCTTTCTGGTGAAAATGTATTGTTAATTGTTATTAAATGTAATATTTAAATTAAGCTTTGATTGAAATTTTGATTACTGTCAATTAGTATGTATTTAGTATGGACATTGGGTTACGTTAGTTATATGATGAGTTTTCAGCTATACTCAGAGATTTCTATTAGTGATTAAATGGCGTTAACTTGTTCTGTATTCAGCGATTTTGTTGTGCTTTCGTAATAAATAATACTTTATAATATGTACATTCAAAAAAATAGAAAAGGCATAATTATATTTTTCAACATTTACTGCAATTTTACTTAAGAAAGGAAATCCTTTAAAAAATATTTATATATATTAAAATGTTTTTGTAAGTATCCATAAGTTAACCATAGTTAACTTGTGCTTTCTAGTAACTAATAAACATTTTATTTTCCTATACGATTAAGTATTAAAACTTTATACCATTAAGTTAATTATGTTGAAAGTTTAATTACATTGGGTAAATATTTCCCCACTTAGTTAAGGCCAAGTTTCACTTGATTATACCGTATATTTAAGTTATAAATAATTTTATTAGCAGTCACAAAATAATAATAAAAAGTTATTAGTAAAAGAATATTTTAGCTTATTTGATAACATCAATTATTATTTTAATTAATAATTTGGAATAAATTATAATAATATAAAAAAGGCCTCTTCATGATAATTTTTTTAATTAAGTTGGGGGTTCAAAACACGGCGTTATGTTCCGTCAATCAGCAAACAGTGCTTATAAACGTACATATAAAATGTATGAAAATGTACTTTACAACAGAATTAGAAAAAAATACTTAAAATTCTATCTTTTGTTATAGTTCCTTTCATAATTTGAAAATATATTTTTGACATCAATATTAATTCAGTAAGTCAATTTATGTTTGTATTATATAAAACATTATTAATTTGGAATTTGACATAAAATAATTAAATACATTATTATGAATTCATAACAAAGTAAATTATATTATGTCATAGATTACGTATACTATTATTTACTATTTTTTTAATCTTAGCTAAACTTAATTTTGTCCTAACATCATTGTAGGAAATAAATATATTTAATTTGTCCAAATGGGAATCGAACCCAGAACAGACATCGCGTTTAAGAAATGTTTAAAAATCTATCCGTTAGTCAAGAACTAAAGTAGGTCGAAATCGCTCGTAAAATTTACTTCATGTTCCACTGACAACATAATACTGGTTGACGTACTTAAGAAATGTTTGCATATATCTTCTAGTGGAGATTAAGTTTAATTTCTTCTTTCTACAATTTAAGACCAATTTTAAGACATTGTGTTATATGACGGAGTTAAACGCTGTGTTAAAAAATAAAATAGTATAAATTTAATCATTCTCCGGTATGGATATAAGTCGCTGGTTCCACAGTGGTCTTAAAACAGTTTCTAATCTATACTATTAGTTTCAATTTACTTTGTTTCAAACTAAGAGTTAATTATTTCCGGTTTCATTAAACAATTTTCGATTTTCACTTTCCGCCGAATTCTGTAGGCTTTGCGTGTTGAGTGGCGGAACCACACCATATATGTAGATACCATAAAAAGTAATCAAATTTTCTATTTTATTAAATTAAAAAAAGATACTTAATTAACTTAAACATAAAAAAAAACTATGTAAGCACTTTCTAATTTTACCATATACATATACATATAAAATAATATATATATATATATATATAGTACACCTTTTACTTTCATTTACATATTAAGGGACGTAATAAGAACATATACTTCACGGTGGATGAACAGCTTTGGTCAATGGTCTCTTATGTAAGGTGATCTGCATAGTTAGATTATTATAATAACTTCTTCACTTTCAATAGAGTTTGTCTATTTTTATATTTTTACTAGAGATTAACGCGGCTTTGCTCGCCTAAACTTATTTTTATATTATAGCCTTAGATTATTACTCCTTTTGCCACTTTTACCAAATAAGGAAGGAAATATATAATAAGTTTTTTAAAAAGGTCTTATTAATGGAGCGAATAAATGAAAACAAATGCTTCGAATGGGAATCGAACTGACAGTTGCCGCTTTTATAGTCAGACACTGACGTTACACCACGACGCCTTTTCCTCACATTTTACTCCTTACATTTTAGAAATTTGATTATTTTGAATGAAATTATTTAAATAAGGGCAACCTGCGCGTGGGTTGCGCGCTGCCAAAGGTTCTGGGTTCGGTTCCCACTCGAGTACATAAAAGTTTTGTCACACTGGTAACGAGGTAAAGCCCACAAAATTCAGAAAATGGGGAACTCAGTGTTTTAAGCAAAAAAAATAATTAAATAACTTCAACAGATAGAATGACTTTCGATATTACATTAGTTTAGATTACGTTCGAATTGTCGATTTACTTTTACAGGCAACTCGATAGTTTCAAAATGTACTGCAATGAACAAGTATAGGTTATTGTGTTTCATTAGGAAACGTATTTATTTCATTGAAATATTTATCCATATCGAATTAAGTAATCTATTTTTTTAAAAATATTTTTCTATTTAAAATCTTATATTGCTAAAACTCATTTGGATGAATGTTATTGTTATTATTTTTCACGTATATCGCAAAGTAGGCAGCGGAGGGAGCCTAGTGTTAAGACACTCTTAACACTAAACTAAACTAAGCTTCACTTGTGTTAGAAATTAACCGAAAAGAGGAGTATAGAGTCAATTAATTAATCATTTCTTTATTTTCTTGAGTGTGGCTCTGGGTTCCATAATTCAATATAGTAGAAGAGATATAATGTCAATTGGTTATTTTTAACTATTTCTAAATTTACCTTATACAGGTATATGAAATATAAAAACCCCACAAAATCGTTTGTTTCTTATCGTTCCGCACCCCAATGAAAGAATTATTAAAATGTAACTTTAAAAATAGGCTAAGGCTATAACAACTTTTTAAAATTGTCAAACAATCAACATATAACAGATATTATTTAATTTAATACCTTATAAAGCTAAGTAAGTTAAGATTTAAATAAGCAGTGTTGCCATATAAAGTAAAAGTATTTAATCACTTTACAGTACGGTATTTGTAGGGAAGTAGGGCAAGGAGAACCCTTCAGTGATTGTAAATAAGCCATTCAAAGTAATGTTACTGAAAGAGTTCTCAGTTTTATAGCTTCCCTATTTTTTTTTAATTACTTACATTTTACATTTGTGTAAATCACGTTGTTATAAGAATATGTAGGGAATGGAGTGTCTTAACACTAGGTTCTCTCTGCGTACCATGATGTGTGCGGGATACAGCTTGAAGCTGATTTTATTTTTTAAGAATATGTAGCTTCACGTTGTAACCCGCATTTAGCAGGGTAGGCATAGGGAACCCACAGTTAAGACATTCCGTGATCCACTTTTCACTGAATTTTTCGGTGATTTGCGTTTTGAGAGGCGGTAGTTAACGCCGGGAATTTTGTCTTGGTGCCAGAGCAAAGAAATAAAAATATTAAAATAATTGCTCAGAATGGGGATCGAACCCACACCCATGTGGCCCTGCGCCACGACAGTATCTATAAGAATATTATGGAGTTAATTTTATTTTCTATTTATAAACCGAATGTTGAAACAATTATAAAATACATATCTAATACCTTTTAGAAAATATGTTATTTAAAATAGTACTCTATAATTTTCTTCTAGAGGCATCGAACCTACAGGCTGTCGTGTTACTTGGGCCGCTGTACCATAAGGGCCTCACATTAGTAATAGAATTCTAAACCACTATTATTAATTTAACACTTATATTAATAATGTGTGGTTAGAAGTGGTTTGTTGTAACTAATACAGGTAATATCCGCAGCCAGATAGATCTTGTAATAGCTTACATAAGATAAATAACATTATGAGACTAGAAACCTAACAAGTTTTTAGTACATGTATTTAAAAAAATCACACTTGTTTTTTACTTGGGTGGCTTCTTCTAAAGGGTTATATGTGAAGAAAATATTAATAAAAAAAGGAAAAAGTAAATGAATACTATGGTGTGTTCATAGAAATTATGAATGTAGTAAAAAAAAATAAATTTCATTAAAATTAAAAATACATATCGATTATTAATATATTAATTGATTATTATTAATTGATTATTAATATATTAAATACTGTTAATATATTAATTTTGTTGGCATACTTTAACAGCCTTATCGAGCCAGGTGCGTGCATAATCCTAAGTGTGTCAGATTTTCTAAAATATTACTAAAGTAGTTATTCTATGAGGAAACGGAAATATGAAACAATTATTCAAAATAAATACAAAATTCTAAAACAAAATCTAACAAACTGATTTTAATTCCAAACAACATCACACAAACAAACAAAATCTTAAAAATCATCCTTTCAAATTAAAAACCGGCAAACAAAAAGCCGAACGACTAAAGAAGATTGATTATTTCTATGCATCCATACTTTACTTCTAAAGCTAGTCATTAGGAAGAAGGAAAAACATTCGTTATTAAGAAAGAACTCACCTTTTTCCGCTAATGACACTCCATTATCCCAAAAACGGCCAAGAAGTCACACACAAACTTATCGAAATAAAAATAATAATAATAATAACAAAAAAAAAATATTCGTTTCAATAGAAAATTCCGTAAATAGTTTTGCCGCGCAAAACTAACGTATTTCAATCACTTCTACAATCCGTAAGTTAAGTCTAGTTACGGAAATATAAATCGTAAATATTTTCAAATATTAATCGTAAGTTAACGCTAAATACGGCTGACACCGTCTCATGTTAGAACGTAAATGATCAGACAGACACTGTACAGTACAGTACAATCGCGAACAAAATTAAATAAGAAATAACAGAAGAAGCTCTATTAGATAGGGTACTCAATGGTTGAACGGAGAAAGTCATTTGACCGCTCATTCATTACGATTTGAAAGTGCAAGTTCAAATAATGTCCGTACACGAGATTAGAGTTTTGTTTTGTTTTTTTTTTACGGATTTTAATGAGTTACTAATTTGGTTATTTGGTCGTTTTTCGTAGTTTTTTTTAACATTAATTAGAATTTTTATTTAAATTTTGTATGTAATAGAGAAGATATTTGGTTAACCCACTTTGTTGTTGAGAGGCCGTCGTGGCGCAGCGGCACAAGGGTGTGACTTTAACGCGACGGTCGTGGGTTCGATTCCCACTCGAGGAAGTGAAATATTTAGCTATATTTATATTTTTATTTCTTCGCTCTGGTGTCGGGACAACGCGCGGCGTTGAGTTCTGAAGTGGGGAACGGTCACACCCTTGTGCCGCTGACGCCGACGGCCTCTATAGAAATGAAAATATTAAATATTTATTTTCCTTGAGTGGGAATTGAACTCACCAACCTGTCGCGTTTACATTCGCACGTTTGAGCCACTGCGTCACGACTGGCCTTTATCATGACTTTTGTTAAATTTATTATTAAACGAACGTATTTTGTCGTTTTACTGAAGTGAGGAAATTAAGCAAATTCATTCCCCCGAATGGGAATCGAACCTCCGACTGTTCCACACGTTCAGCGACGGCTTCATCAAAAGACATGTACATCAAAAATCTAATAAGATTAAAAGGTTTATCAAAAAGGAAGTAATCTGGTTGTGCTACGCTTCGGAATGCACAGTTCTGCACAGATATGGCTGGTATTACACAACACTATACAAAATTAGTGTGAAACAAAGATATTCTACTCCAAATCGAGTTAGATAAGAATTTCGGTTATGAAATTACAACAATGGTTACGCAAATTAAGGAAGTTGTGAATGTATATGAAAATTTCAAATCTTATAAGTTATTATTTTTTTTATCGTTTTATCTATCTTTTTTTGTGTGACATACATTCCTTTTTTTTTGTGTTATTTTATCTTGTTTATTTATTCTAACTAAGAGGTAATATTTATATTTTCGATGAGGCCGCAAGGGCACTTAGCGTGGGACTGTTTGCGACGATTGTGGGTTCAACCCCTACTCGGGGGATTGAATTATTATTTATTAAAATTTACATTTTTTGGCACCAAGATTGTGAGATCACCGTATTAAGTTGCGGAAATTAACTCCGTGCTTTATAAATTACTATAATAGGTAAAGTAAACCTTTTTATATTTATAACATTTAATAGAAGTAGAAGTGGCGTAAATTACAAAAACATCAAAGAAGCCTATATCCGTCGAACGTAACATATTCCTTTTATTACTTAACAGAATCAAAAACTATAGTACCTAAGAAAAAATATCTAAAAGTTACTTAATAGAAGAAATAACATTGTTTAAAGAACGTAATAAACACGAGCGTGCACTGTGGAGGCACTAAATGTAAATTGTTCTCAGAATGAACTCATTGTTTCTGTTTATGTACGGCGGTAAAAGTAAACTCGGATCGGTTCGGTGTCCACTGGAGGTTTTAAAATATATAGTAGTCATATGCGATATTGAGGTATGTGACTGAAAATGCGAAAGGTTGTGGATTCGGTTCTCGCTTGAGGAAATTAAATATTTATTTTTTAATTAATATTTAATTTCCTCAAGCGAGAACTAAGGATGTGCGCAAGCGCCGCGTCCGCTCTCGCCCGTGGCTCGCGCGGTAATGACGCGCACCCCGCACCCCTTAGCTCGAGACAGTGTATATCTACTATTAACTATAGATCTAGCAATTATGCTAGATCTATAGCACAAACACTACAATAGGGTATCTTAACATTCCTGTGCCAATATTGCTGTGTGCGAGATACAGCGTGAAGTTGATTTATATTTAGAAGGCGTTATTTTATAAGGCGAAAAAAACAGAAAATAGTGATCTATATATTTTTGAAATGGCAGAAAACACCAGCGTCTATTGGAAGTCATTACAACTCACATTCAATCAAGCATGATGACGAAATTCGTCTAATTTGTATTCAATTTTATACCAAAAATTGTTAATTTTATACCAGTATCATTAAAGTTATATAGTATTAGTATTTTTTTTTATATTAAGTTAATTTTAAAATTTTTATAGCATTATATATTTACGCTTTTCATGGATATGTGCGTCCATAGCAACTGTTTCATCTCAAATCTTAATTTGAATATCGCGTCGTGAGGACCCGTTTGTATGAATTCTCATATAAAGTATATTAAAAGTTTTATAATATTCTACTTCTATGATTGTATATCCTTATATGTTCTAAATATACACATATATATGCCTGTGAAAATAATATAATTATTACAAGATTTTACGTAAGAGAAATGCTATGAACTAGCGAAATTAAAAATGCTTTATATATTCTTTTTAAAGTATATCTATATTGTTTGTACATGCTGTATCACGCATATAAGGTAGGCAAAGGGAACCTAGCGTTAACACTCTTCGTTCCCCAAGTACCGCCCAAATTTCGAAATATTGCGTTGAATGGCGGAAGTAAACGCCACACTAAATGGTGATGCCAGAAGGAGGAAATGAAAAAAAAGTGAAAATAATCCATACCCACCAGTGGGAATCGATACAACAACAGTCGCGTCTAAAGTCATACGCTGTGGCCATTGCGCCACAACGGTGTGTATTTTTCAACCGACTTCAAAAAGAAGGAGGTTATCAATTCGACTGTATTTTTTTTATATTATTGTATTAGGTAAAATACTAAAAAAAATATTAATTTCTCAACTGATTGCTCTTTTCACATATTTAAATAAACTTATCGTATAAAAACTAACTAATGCTTAAAAGTCATGTTAATTTTAACCATGCCGGTGTATGGGGGAACCGTTTTACTAAAACAGTTAGTTGATGTAGAGATTAATTACTTCCCACAAGCTCTAAATGGGAAACATTACGGATTTTTAACGGTATTACGCGACTTGTTTAAAGTAGACTTGTAAAGTAGTCATTATAGTGGTGCCTTCCTTGGACTTATGTTCTAGTTTTTGTGTTAAAGTATTTTATGCGTGATAGATAAGGAACCCGTAGTGATATATTATTCTTTTTGTAGGTTCACGTTGTATCTCGCATATACTAGGGTGGACAAAGAGAGCTTACTTTTTTAAAAAACGTATAACGTAGCGGGATTTGAACCTGCGTAAGTATTTCTCTTTTCCAAGTGTGGGATAATATTTTGAAAATATCTAGAAATAAAACTAATTAATTCGCTCGAATCTGGCTGGAACCTAAAACCATCGTGCTTACTGCTCCACTGCGCCATTACGCCATCAACTACTCAATTCTGAATTTATAGCAAAATATCCAAACAATTTACTTTTATCATTATCTATTTTAAACTACCTTTTAAACTTATTTAAACCAATTATTGTATATTTATAACATTAGAAGAATTTTACCGTCGCAATTATTACTAAAACCAAAAAAAAGACATAATCACTAAAAATGTTATATTGCAATTATATTATTACAATAGCAAATTGAACCTTATACCTTCGTATTTAGAGTCAGTCAGTCATTTTTAAGTAATTTTCCGCTTCAGTTGTCGGATTAGCGAAATGTGTTTCTTTTGAAAATTACTTTGGCAAGATCGAAGATTCTTATACTTTATGTAACTCGTAAGTCATTAACCGTTGGTACCGACTGACCTATTTGGGACCGTTAGCGGTACCTATAGAGACATGCTTAAAATAGATTTCTAGTTATTTCTAAAGTGTATAACTTAGTGTAGTGGTTGCGGGTTCATTTTTTTTATATGAAAAAGGTTTTTTTTTAACTTATTTATCTTTTTAAATAGGTGAAGTATTGAATAAACTAATATAAAGGATAACGTCTGTTTTTGAACGGAAGACAAACTTTAATGTTATTTTTTTCAGCCATTCATGTCATATGTAAAAAATATATATTTTATTTTATTGCCTTTATTTGGTTTTATAAAAGTAGAATGAATATTGCACAGGAAAAAAAATACAATTATAAAACATAATTGGAAAATTCGAAAATGTTATTCAAATTGTGATATACGTTTTTGAAATCGAAAAAAGGAAATGTGGAATTGTTTTATTGGATTTTGAATGAATTAAAGTTAATTGTCAATTATGAATCATCAATCTATAAACAAAAGCATTTGTTTTTAGCTTCACGTTTTATTCCGCATGTAGGCAGAGAGATATCATAGTGTAAAGATATTCCGTTCCCCACTTTACACCTAATTCTGGAGGCATAACGCCTTGATTTGCCATCAAAGCAAAGAACATGTTTTTTTTTATAAAGAAGGAGCTTTATTTAAGCTTAGAAAATAGAACGTAGTGCCTTGACACTAGGTTTCCTCTGATTAAACTACTATATGTGATATTTAACGCAATTTTAATTTAATTTACAATATAATAATGAAGGAAATCTATAGACGAATAACAAGGCAGAAATATCGGTTGAATTTGTCAGCCTTTATATCCGGCGACTGATTCTGATCGGCCTCACGCGGCACCTTTCTTGCTGTAACCATCTATACATAAAATTGAACTGTCTGTATAATATAATTGCAAACCTATATGTATAAATACATATACGAGTATACATGAATACTCTACAAACACATTACCCTCTTACTTACGCAGTTAGGTAAAAACATACCTACTATAAAATACATAAAATAAGACTATTGTATTAACGATATTGACACAAACCTTTTCCCAAGAGCTAACGATAATAATAGAATATATAATAATAGAATATAGAATATAATTTAATCGATACAATTGGAGCTAATGATTTGAACCGGAAAAATGTAACACGCACGAAATTAAAAAACTCGTGAAAGACGTGATTTGGTACGATAGAGCTAAATTTATACTGTCGTGGCATATTTGGGAAGTAAAAATTTTGCACGCGATAGTTGTACAGACGTATTGTGCATTTTTTTAGCTTCACGCAGTATCCCGCACATAGCAGAGTCAGCAAAGGGAACTTGGGAACCTAATGTTAAGACGCTTCCGTTCTGCACTTTATATCAAATTCCGAAGGCATTACGTGTTAAATGGCGGAATTTAGAGTTCTTTGCCTCGCTACTAGAATACCAGAGCAAAGAAATGAAAATATTAAATATTTAATTTCCCCAAGTGGGAATCAAACTTACAAACATAGGGTTGTCAGTCTGCCCTAACAAAATGCCACCAGTTGCGTGAATATAAAAAAAAAACATATCCATGTCGATTTTGGTTCCGGCCATTCAATGAACTAGAATATTTCAAAACATTGTAATACGAATTAGTAACGGCCGTGTTGTTATACTCGTAGTTGCGAAAACGAATAGTATATTAAATTTTAGTACCGCTATTAATAATTGCAGGCCATATGTAATATGTAATGTTAGATGAAGGGTACGTAATATGTAGGTACTTGCTTAATGTTTGTTGAATAGCTCTGGTATTACAGAGTTTATTATACGCTGATACCCTAAATATGTTACCAGGTTCCCCGTGCCTAACTTGCAATGTACGGGTTACAGTTTGAGATTAAAAAAAACGAAAAAAAAAGAAAAAGAAAGAAAATTATTAGAATATTTTTTTGGGCTCCTTTTCAATTTGTTTACTTATTTTGGTTAGAATATTCTGTTATTAAAATGCGCAGAGTTGAGTTACGCCACTAAACACGTTATGAGTGACTGCATGTCCTAATAGATACCATAAAATACAAGAAATGCCAAAAATTGAAAAAGTTAAAGCCAGAAAGTTCACAAAATGACATGAATCGTCCCAGAATAATCTCTAAATCAGTTAACTTTCATCAAATGCCTTTCCAGTCTTTATTATATCAAGCTCTACTATATTTGTAGTCCAGTAAGTCTATATGAGAATTAATTAACGGAAGCTACCTTATTAATAGTAAATTAAAATAAACTTTCAGTTTGGTGAGAAAATTATAAGATGTTGAGAAATGTTATGAACAAACATGTGAACGCGACAGGTTGTGGGTTCGATTCCCACTCTATTCTTTCTTTTTCTTCTTTCTTATTCTTTTTTTTTCGTTTTGAAAGAACCGATCTTTTGCAAACTTCTCTCTATCTAAAAAAAAGACAAATTATGCAAAAAATAAATATAAAATGCAGTTACAAACATTATGAAAGATGCATATAATGCACATAACGATGATAAATGACTCTGGAATCCAGTAAATTTGTATATAGATTGTATAGAGAACATCTCTATACATGATTCGTGTTTTTTAACATGATTGACGGTTCCCAATAGACGCTTGTATGAGGAAATGACTTGCTTCAAAACAGCTTTGTAATGTTTACATAATGTAATTACAATGTTAATAAAAAGCTGGGAGGAGAATATTTTTTTGTAATTTTGTATTATTATTTTCTGTGATATTTGATGTGTGAAAGTGAGAGTTTTTGGCGTTTTTAGGGTTCCTTGTTTAATTTTTTTTTTGTTTTCTTGTTTAGTTGTAGGTGGTGTTTAACCCACATAATAGGGTAGATTGGATTAGCGAAGCTTAACACCGCGCTCCATTGTACCAAAGTGGGGAAATGAAGATTGGTCATTATCCAGAGAGGTAATGAAACCCACAAAAACCAACCGTGTTTATATGCAATATCTATATATTTTTTAAATTAATTAGAAAATAGT
Organism: Heliconius numata; assembly: GCA_016802625.1. Classification (NCBI taxonomy): domain Eukaryota; kingdom Metazoa; phylum Arthropoda; class Insecta; order Lepidoptera; family Nymphalidae; genus Heliconius; species Heliconius numata. Next base: position 20,343 of record JAEBDU010011637.1, read on the forward strand.
TTGTTATTTATTTTAAATTTGATAACGACATAAAAAATTAAATAATGTACTAAAGGATAGTCACTAAAATATTTCTGAAAAAAAAAGAGTTGGCGTAGGTTTAACAAAATATTTAAAGAAATAATATGATGAAATATATATATTTTATTGTAAATTCTAACAGTTAAGCGGTTAATATGATACGCTTTCAATGACCTTTGAATCCACACGCACTCAACGTTTTGTTGCTCAAAGTATTTTTTTTTTAAATGGCCGAATAAGTCGTCACGTCGACGGCAAGGCATCTTAATGTAACCACGACGGTAGCGGGTTCGATATCCGCTCAAGTAAATTTGATTGATGGGAATGTCCTGTTATCACATTGATTATATTCAAAAATATTTTTTGTAACTTCCAAAATGCAGAACGGAGTGTCCTAATACTAGATCCTCTCTACATAACAAAAACAATCGGAAAATACACGAGGAATAAAAAAAAAGAAATTAAAGCAACACTATCGCTAACCAGATGCATATAAACATTACAAAGTACATAAAAGAAAGAAAACGAGATTTCATTAATACAATTATAGCAGTATCAAATCAGTTATTAATGTTAATCTCAAAAGAATATGGCGATTGAAAGAGAAATTTAATTTACAATTCAACTGTTATTGTACGTGATTGTAATTGCTACATTGTAAAGATCTATCTTCTTACATATGTTAACATATGTCGTGAGATAAATGAGAGATTTCGTCATCGAAATGAAAATTTTCCTTCGTCTTTGTAGGAAACTACTAACTTTTTATTTATAAACCGATTGAAATAGTACAAACAATAAATGTTTGGGAAAGTTTGCCAAAATACAATAGGGACAATAGTTTCCGAGACTAGGGTGCACAAATGCACATACAAAAATTTCCCAACTGTTTTGGGTTTGATAAATGCCAACAATAACAGTTTTTCTCATAAATATCGTCGATTGGTTTAATTTTTACTATATGTATCTATAAAAAGAATGATTTTAATGATTTTCAAAAACGGATAAAATTATTTTAAATCGCGAGTTTATTAGTTCCCATAAATCTGTAAAGAAATATATATTAGGTGGCAGAGGGTTACGCTTCCTGCTATAGTTTCTGTTCAATTTTTGAAAAATTAAATGTTGAGTAGCGGAATTCAACGCCGCAACCAGAGCGAAAAAATAAATATAATCTTTTCCAAGGGATAATTGAATTCACAACAATAATTTTCAGTCATTGAAAACAAAAAGCTAAAGTATCTGCCTAAAGCTCAAGCTAAGCTTTATCACCTTTTTCACAAATTTGTATACTATATTCTCAAATTGACTATCCATTTTTAATCATTTAACTAAGTTTCCTTCTTCATTTGTATTAATTACTCTATGAATTTAATTTATTAATACGTTCCATTTCATACATCTATACTTTTGATCATTAAAGTATTTAGTTACGCGCAACTAAGAAGCAATCGCTTTCTACGATCGTATTTCGCAATCTTCCTATATAAGGAAGTTTATGTGAAAAAATGAAATTTACACATGAATAGACAAAGGAAAATAACTTAGAAAAGAAAAAAATGTGCAACATTATAATCATTTATACTGTTGTTTGTATTTACAAGTTAAACAAGAAATATTTAACTTTAAATGTAATATGAATGTATTCTAGACTTTCAGTCTAATATGTATATTTGCATAATATTAATTCAGAACCTATATAAGGCTTTTATTTTAAATTTTCCATGTTTTTTTCCTATGTAAAATTTTCAAACAAAAAGAAAAAATCTTGTTATTTCGCTCTGTTCTTAATTTTCTATCTATTGACTATATTTGTATTATGAGTGATAAAATCTATTGCCTTGTCTAACCAATAAAATCAGCTTCAAGCTTTTCCCCTCTATTAATCCAGGGTTATTATTAATAGAGGGAAACTGAGGAAGTATTAAGATGGTACGTTCGTACTTGGAGTAGGGATTGAACCCACACTTATCACCTATACTATACAATCAGACCCTATCGTGCCACAATAGATTCACATTGCATCATTACAATATTTTAATACACATACTAAGTGTTTCTTCAATCCAATACGCAAGTCATAATGGCATCCAATTTGATAGATTTATTAGCTTCGACCATCTCAATATTTCATATAAACGTTAGAACTATTCCAATAAAAATAGAACTATTTCTAATAAAAAAACGCATCGCGACGAATAAATTAAACGCATGATTGACGCTACTCACTTTTTACAACCAACTTATTTGCATATCTTCCATAATTGATTTGTTCGTATTCTGTTTAACGACTTACAGATAGATTAAATGTATAGAGATTGTAGAAAATAATTTAATGTGACATCTTATTTTCTAATACGTGTTAATTGAAGATTTATTGGTTTATTATAATTGGTTATTATCGTATTAGATTTTTGTATGTATTTGTGACGTGGTGACAGCTCGATGGTTTTAAGATGGAAGATGATGTAATCAACATTCAATATATTCATGGATTATTAATAAATATTCATTTTTAGTAAGTTCTATCAATGCAGTATGTTAATTATGAGATAATTGACTAACTTGTGGACTTTACTACGACGCATAAACATTATTAGGTCTACTTGAGCAGGTGTCGGAACACAACGCCGCGTTTTGCCTCGATAATAGAGCGAAGAAATGGAAATATCAGTCGATTTTGTAGTATACTTGGTGCGCCACGACTGGCCTCTATTTCTAATTCCTCTATTCTAATCCCTCTATTCTAATCCCTCTGTTATTATTATACAAATGTTCAACAAACATTACTTTAAAATTATTTTTACAACGAAGAAAAACTTACTTACTATATAATATAAGCAGTCACGTAAATTCAAAGAACTATCTGTGATAATATGCAACGGCAAAAAATAATTTGTTTTAGTCACGTTAAAGCCAATTGAGTTGTTTTTGAAATCGCCAATTATGTAGATTGTATTGATGTAAATTAACATTTTATCTTAGACTTGATATGTATAGATAGTTATCTTTTAGTTTAGTAATAAATTATAGACTATAAATATTTGATTTTTTAAGTAAATTATTGTTTTTCGCAGTGGCGGACTAAGGGGGGGGCGGCAGGGGCGGTCCGCCCCGGGCCTCGGGTCCTAGGGGGCCTCCTTTGAAAAAGCGCATAGTATCTACTTAAGCGGAAGTTTAAGGTTGTAGGGGGCCTCCAATAAACAAATAAGTACAAGAATTAGTGCAGCCTGTACCGGTAGTTTACATTATATTAATTAAAATTACTTTTATCTTTCTAATGTCCATTTAGTTTGCATGTGGTGGAACCACAGTTCGTAGTTTTTTACTTCAAGTTCCTAGGGCCTTCAGACCGACGTCATTTTATAAAAGTTTGCGTACTCACTAACCTGAAAGTGGGGCCCTTCCAGAAGTAGCGCAAAATAAAGATACATCTCTGTCTGGGAGGATGATTGAGCCATCAGATCGGTTTGGGTGCTTATAAGGAGTCTTAAAATAGTCCATAAATAATATATGTAAATTTATAGCGTACTTTTTCAAAGTGGTTTTGGAAGTCAAATGGCAGTTGGTAAATAGCAAATTGGGTCCCACTCAACTCAAATTGACTACTTATTGACCAGAAGGTGTAATATGGGCAAAGTAGTTACTTTGCCCATATGACACCAGTGGAATTATTTTACAGTTAGTTAACTGTAAAATAATTCCAGGTGGAAGCCTGACGGCCCAACATCGTCTTCTTCTGGACTTTAACGTCACCCCGAAGAAAAAAGTAGCCGAATGGACCGATGTAGACTGACTTCCTAGCAGAGGTGACGGCTGATATATAAAAGCATACCTGTTATTTTATACGGCAGTGAATGCTGGCCAGAACTATCTCGGCACATTCAGGAGCTTCACGTAACGGAAATGAAGATGCTAAGGTGGATGTACGACGTAACACGGTATAACCGCAATCGTAACACATTCATTCGAGGTAGTCTTAGAGTCCGTGACGTAGCGGATAAACTCCAAGAGCATCGCCTGAGATGGTTTGGCCACGTTACGCGGATGCAAATGCCATGCTATATCAGCCCCTGGAATGAGACCTATCGAACGCCGAAGGAAGCGCTGGTTGGATGTTGTGATGCAGGACATGAGAGCCGATGGAGATGGACTCACTATCGAGGCACTTAAGACCGTGCAAAATGAAGTAGGTTGAGTAGGAAGGCAGACCCTGGAAATAGCCGGGATTAATCCCAATAAGAAGAAGAAGTATTTTGTCCCAATTTTAAACAATCTTTAGGACGTCTGGCAAGAGTAAAGCCTACGTAAAGGGTTTGGTTATAATAATTTTTTCTTACATTTTTCTCAAAAACATATTTAAATACGAGCGTTTTTACTGTAACGTAGGTGAGCGTGTACCTTAAATTGGCGCTATCTTTGAAAGGGCCTCACTTTCAAGTTAGTAAGTACGCATACACTCTTACCTACTTATTAGACTATTAATCTTCAAAATTTCAGCTTTACTAAAATGACGTAGGTCTGAGGGTCCTGAGATCTCAGTCTATTTTATTTCCTACGCGGAACTAATATTATTATAGCGTGTGAACTAGCTCATGATGATAAATTATTATCTATATTGGAACTAAGCTTATGAATTGAGAATGATCAGGTTTTACATCTAGAGCTGCTCTGCCTCCACCTGTACCTATCTATCAAATGGTAGTAATAGAGAATATCAGTGCTCGTACCATTCTTATTTTGGTTTTGATACAAATTCCTCTTTTCTTCCACACGTTATTTAGACGGATCATAGCTTCTTTTGTTATCCCAATTCGTTTTTTTTATCTCGAGGACACGAGGATTTTTTTTGCTAAATTCTACTACATGTATTTTTGTTATTTAGTATTTTAGTAAATAAGTATACACACTAATTTGTACATGAAAAAAATTTTTAGAGGGGGGGGGGGGGTTTGGGGGGGCCTCATTCAACGACACCGCCCCGGGCCTCCGACGGGGATAGTCCGCCACTGGTTTTTCGTCATTCAGGTATATCAGGATGACCACATGGCGTTTATGAGAATATATCTCAATTATAAGTAACAAATATGCCCATAGTTTAAGAAATATTGCTCATATGGAAAATATCTACTTAAGATCAGTTGTTGTGCTGACATACAGTAAAAAATGTATATTTTTTAGCTTTACGCTGTATCCCGCGCATAGCAAAATATGGAGAAGAAACCTGGAAACCTAGCGCAACGCGCAACCGCGCAACCTAATTAAAATAATTAATTTCCCAATTATTTGAATTAATTATTTTATAAATAATATATAATAGATTGTATATATTAAAAACTGAGTGACAAATTAACAACGCACAAATAAAACTATTGTGCGTAGAAAGCTAAAATTTATCAATTACTCTCCTTAAAGGGTACTAAAACAGGCTTTCCCGTAATTAAAATTATATTATACGCTTAACAGCCCACGCATTGGAATATTATGCAATAAATAATAATAATGGAATGTTATGTAAAAAAACCCATATCTAAGTACCGTTAGCGTTAAACAACGTCATCTTTAATCGCCACTAACTCTAACACTATTATAAATAAATCTCTTTTATAAATGCGCTTAGAAACCATTCAGTTTTAAAGTAAAATATATATGTTAGTGATAATATATGTTATTGGATAAACTGAGTTTTAGAAGTAGTGTTATTTTTCAATGACTTTTGTTTATAGCTTTGTTTGTGAAATTTTATATAGGTACTAACGATCTTTAACTCATAATTTCGTTTTCTTGGATTGTAATAGTAAAATAAGTACTTGTTTACTGTCTTAAGGTTCAATTTGAATGGTCCTTGTGATTGTAT
>JAEBDU010011640.1:0-13761 GCA_016802625.1 Heliconius numata
TACTTATTTATATGCTGAGAGTAAGGGATGAGTAAAACTTGAGTCGGCACAGCTGATGAGTCAAAGGCGTGACGTGTCAACAATTAAATGCGTTTTTCTCTAAAACTATTCGCAATTTCGAAATCGTATAAAAAGCAAATTTTATCTTCGTTTAACGTAGAAAATTAATAAAGTATTTTAAAGGATAAGGATTAATATCATTATGGAAAAATATCCCTCACAATAAAAAATATATTGAAATTATTATTTTTAGACAGAAATATGATCACTACACGTTATCCTTAAAAGATAAAAATATGCCATCGCGGACTTTTTTGTAGATCTTATTAAGAGGAACAATACTCCAGTACATTTTTTTCATGTAGTACTTACCATTAAAGCAGCGCATGCGCGAAAGTGTCTCAACGGGTAGGACTTTAGACACATTTATCGTATTTATGTTAATTTACATAAGAATGTACAAATAATAAACTATATATAAACCTTCCCTGAGAAATACTCGATCTAATGGTGAAAACCGCATAAAAATCCGTTGGGTGGTTAAGAAGAAGAAGAGTTAGAAAGTTCAGACAGACACGAAAAGCGACTTTGTTTTATAAGATATAGGATAGGATAGAATAGAATGTCTATAGAATGTCTATACGTAGCTGTCTATACGATAGCTATAGAATGTCTATACGTAATATTCCTCTGTGCCTATGTCCTAAAATGGCAACTGAAATAGACGTATAGACGGATAATTTGAGAGTCCTGTACGAGGAGCGTCTAAAATCTGTTACAAGGTTACTACGCAGGAGTAAAAGGGATGAACTAACAGATTACCTCTAGGTATATACATTTTAATCCAAGTAAGCATCGCCGGCCACGACTTAATAAATGTAATACAGCAACCCTCAACCCAACTCATATGAATAATTTCGTACTTCATTAGCTACCTGGATTTGGATATGGAGACAATTTACCAACTGACTTAACTATGTGAAATATTCAGCGATTTCAAGTCACGTGCGTATGTTTAACTAACTAATATTATGTACTGATTTATAATGTGCATATCTACATATTCCATATGGAAAATATAATTATATTAGAGTTATATCCTAACTACGATAGTTTAATTAATTCGCCTAGTCGTGAAGCTGGAACACAAGCGTGTGACTGTACACACGACAGGTTGTGGGTTCGATTCACACTCGAGGAAATGAAACAATAAATATTTTTGTTTCATCGCTCTAGTGTCGGGGAAAATCGCGGCATTAAATTAAGTAAGTCCTCCAGAATTCAAGTCGAGAACGAAGTACCTTAACATTAAACTCTATCAGCCTTGAGAGATGCGCAGATAATATATATGTTTAAAGAAGTATTATATATAAGCAACCCTATTAAAATATATAGTAATAGTTAAATATTATAATATGAATATGATTAAACATACTCGTATTTGTACAAAGACAATTTCCAAGTAAAGTTCTACGACCTACTTGCGGTGACCTTAACCTTTACTAGAATAAATTAAATAGTAACAGCGAGCATTGTTATTACAACCCAAGGTGTACTTAACAGATATTTTTATGCTAGCTTATTTTTAAGGTTCTGTACCTGAAAAGGTAAAAACGGAAGCCTTACAAGACCTTACTTTGTTGTTTTTTATTTAGATTTTATCTATTAAAATAATTCTTGTTATCTTATTTGTACTCATTTTACTCTTTATTATTTTATGCGCAATTTTACATAGTTTTTTTTTATATTTTTCTTGTAAAATGATTCGTCATTAATTATATCTGTTTTTTTTTATTATGTAAACGTTCGATAAAATAGATAAAATTCACAATTACTTCCATTTTGATTATACATTTATGATTCAAGTACAACACTTTTCGAATATCCATACTTATTAGGTTTTGAATATCTTTTTGTTAAACACGAACACCTAGGTAATGTACGTATATTTAAATTGTAAAGCAACCATATTGCAACATTCGTAGCTGTGAACGTTAATGGCTTCTTCCCAGTCAACCAAATATATACCAAAGAGGTGTCCATTTACCTGCAACCAGTCGATAAGCCAGCATCACTCACAACGTTCAGAGAATTTAATATTACCAATGCAGCAATGCCAAAACGATGTATCTACGAACGACTTATTTGCAAATATTCAAAACCTTTTTAAAAATGCTAAATATTAAATATGAAAGCTAAATATTATAACTTTTTTTACAAGTGGCGTTCGTATATTTAGAAAATTAAATTGAAAACCGCAATTCACCGTGGGCCGGTAATAAATCTTTAAAATTATACATTTATAAGTCCATTTGTAAGTAATTTAGTCGACCCATTACGTTTCGTTTAAAAGCTAATATTGAAACATATTGGTCGTTTACATTTTAGTGATGTAAATATTTCGAGTACAGCTTTTATATTGCAAACTAATTAGTTGAATTTTCAATAAAAAAATTTTCTAGAGTAGATTTCTTGGCGGTGATTGTTACTATGAGTAACAATTTTTACTATTATTATAACTATTACTACTACATTTAATTGAATTCTTTGTCCTCTGTGTCATATAATAAGTCATACTTACGTCGTAAGTAAAAAAAATTAAAGATGATTTCTGAAGTTTTTACTGTATTTTGTATGAAATTCGCCGAATAATGAAAATCTTATAGGGTACTTCCCATAGACCTACCTAAGTTATGAAATTTGGCACGAAGTGAAAACTTACAATACAAATAAAGGGAAAAATGTGAAGGTGAAAAATTATAGGCATTTCGTAGGATAAAAACCTTAACAAACTAATATTTTTACTTTATTCCATACAAAATGAATGCATACGCCCGCAAATATAGGTTTGTAAAATTTTGTAAGATGTACTTTCCTGTTTCTTACTTATTTATAGTCCCGAATTAGTACGGAAACTTCGGTGCGCGAACCCCACTCCCATTTGGCCTGTTTTATTTTCTTTGGTTGTCATATTTTAAGATTCGGTACTGAGGTATGTAAAAGATTTTTAAAAATGTACGTCAATACATTATCCACGATACCTTCTATTTTATAGTAAAAGAACAAAGTGACATATCACTATGTATCATTCATCGACACGTGTGATCGAAATCATCAAATATGAATCCTAGTTGCGCCCAATCAAATGGACCAGAAAATCGAATCTCTTCAAATCAAATATACACAGATTGTATTCGTTCAATTGCATTATTGTGCAGTCTTCTGTGTATTGAATCATCCTTACATGGCGTGTTTTTCGTGTATTTTTCAAGTGATTAGTGAATTAGGATGTAACGTCGATAATGTTTAGTTAGTAATTTTAAAAATACGAGATATCATTCATTTTTACCGAGTTAAAAAAGACCTCCTCAAATCGACTGTATGTTGTTTTTGTATGTATATTCACTGGTTTCGTAGTAGGTAAATATTTATTCCGTTCCGTTAAATCTCACAGTGGTTAGATCGCTACTTGAATTGTTAGTTAGACCTTTCTAAAGACTTGCCTATAGCCGATTCCTATCGTATCCTCGTATCGTTGAAAAAAATTTTCTTATCGAGACAAGAAAAATTGCAACTGAAAATAAAGCTATTTTAATTACATCTGGTGCTAGGGATAAAATATATAAACAATAACCTTATAAATATATATTCCCGTTTCAACATTTCTTAAATTTCCATCATTTTTGTAAGCTTTTCATGCTTTCAGCTTCATTTTTGAGACCATTACTTTTCATGAGAAATGTGTGTATTGATTCAAATCAATATATCGGTTTCAAGAGAATACAAAACGTGCATAAGAGTTATGTCTTTTCGGTGAAATCTAGTCTTCACCAGAACGCTCCACAACAAAGTGCAATATTTTAAAATCCTTTATAAAGCTTGCGAATTGCCAAAATAAATCATTGGCTACATTTCGTGAGCAAGTTTAAACAAGTTGGCGTATTTCCACCACTTTAGTGAATTTTACCATTCATTATTTCGACGTTATTCTTTGTGTTGCTTTAAAACTGTTCTGCTTAGAGGCTTACCGAAATTACCGAATTATTTATCAAACTCCGTTCCCTTTGAGATGTAATACAAGATTTTCAACTCAAACCTTATTGAATTATACTAATTTAAAATACATTTATATTCTTTACTCAACCGATTTCGAGAGTAGCCTTAATAACTAGATATCGTTTAATGTCCTATACATATAGATGAGATGGTATGAATACGTTACCGCCGACCTAGGAACTTTTCCAGACGAAAATACATTGCTATATCTATTCTTGGAGTCAGCCCAAGGAAACCATGATTAGATGCAAGGCATGATTTAATGGCATGGAGTAGGTTGAGTAAGACGGGAGACAAAAAGTTACAATTTTTCAATCACCTGTAATGGAAAGACTGACCAGCATGAAATGCACCGTAAAGATGTGAATCTTCATTATGATAATGACATATTTAAAATGTTAGTACAACATTACGCACACATATCCTTTATTCAATATAAAAAGTGTAAATATAAAACGGAGGCGTTTAAAATAAAAGGCAGCTATGAATCAAGTAAAACCTTCGATTCATCTTCCTTGCTTCGGCTTATACTTGACTTGGTTTTTTCCGACCCATTGATCCTAGTCGCAACATAAATATCAATTTGTTTCGAAAACATATGTTAATTTTTTAGCTATACAAATAAAGTATCGTATACTCGAGCAATCACTTCTACTATTTAGATTGTTTTAAATATATTTTTAATTAAAATAAAATGCTTAATACTACTATTAAACATTTTATTATATTTTATATACTATACACCCAGGTACGTGCTCAAAAAACTATTAAAAATAACACAGAAGGCAGTATGATTTGCCAATATGGCTTTTCCAGTATATTTAATACACGAATACATAATATTATACAAGTAAACTTTACTCACGAATTTTTTTACTAAAAACTACAACAGATAAATAAAATTTTATAAGACTTAAATATTAATTTGCATTTATATTTCACCCTTATGTTTATTATAAAAAAATATACAAACAGTATGAATTCCTTTACTACTTTGATATTTACAGAAGACCTCGTGCGTGATTAAACGAGATATACGTAGAAGAAAGCTTGCTTAAGCATAAAATATTTTCTGTGGTTTTAATTATTTTCATGTAAGATTTTTAAAATGTAAAACTGGTTCTCTAAAGAGATGTCTTTATAAAACCATCTTTTCTTATTATTTTTATACTAAACTTTTTTAACGTACTTTTGACATACAGCTGAAAAGAAAGATTATTACATATTAAAGTTGTCAACGACAAAAGTAAAATATAATACTTTTACAATATAACACTTTTACTATTTATCGTTGACAATGATTCTATTTTATTCTTTAAAAATATTTATTTTAAAAATTTAATTTTGACGAAATTGTGATGCCCTCCACGAGACTTAATTTTGCACCCCAATCAAAGTAGTCGCAAGTTATCTCAAGTTACCTCAACTATGTGTAAACTCCACCATAGCACATACCTGTGAGTGTTTAAATTTTAATCAAACTTTGCCACCAACTAAGACAATGAAGTGACTTTATTCATAGGAAAGGCGACCGTCGAGCGTTCCTGATTCTGCTTGAAAGCGATAGTGAGCAATATGGTTTCACCAATAGTAAGTCCACTACGGATGCGGGTGCCGCACTCCTAAAGCACATTTATGACGCATGGGAGAGGTCACAAAATGCTATTGGAGTGTTTTGTGACTTATCCAAAGCCTTTGATTGCGTAGACCATGTAACTCTGTTGTTAAAACTAAAACATTATGGTATACAGAATACTGCCCTTGACCTTATTGCCTCATATTTAAACCAAAGAATCCAGAAGGTTAGTATAAATAATGTAAAATCATCTGGATCTCCTCTAAAGATGGGCGTTCCACAAGGATCCATTCTTGGTCCCCTTTTATTTCTTCTTTATATTAACGATCTACCTTTTTATGTGAAGAACCTATGTGATATTGTACTTTTCGCGGATGATACCTCTTTAATATTTAAGGTTGACAGAAACAAAATAAACTATGACGATGTGAATAGTGCATTATCGCATATTCTTCGTTGGTTTGATGTTAATAATCTAATGTTAAATGCTAAAAAAACGAAATGGATCGAGTTTGCTTTACAAAATGTTAAAAAACATAATTTCAATCTAATAATTAAAGGAGAACTTCTTAATGTGTCGGAATCAGCTATTTTCTTAGGTGTTACTATAGATTCCAAACTCCAGTGGAACGCTCATCTGGAAGCACTTGCAGATAAACTCAGCTCTGCCGCGTTCGCAATTAAAAAAGTAAGACAAATGACGGACGTTGACACTGCCCGACTAGTCTACCATATCTATTTCCATAGTATTTTATCTTATGGAATGCTGCTATGGGGCAGTGCTTCAGACATAAATTCAATATTTATCCTCCAAAAAAGAGCCGTAAGATATATTTATAAACTAAGAGCGCGAGATTCTCTGCGAGATGTTTTCAAAGATGCTGGTATTCTTACAGTTGCTTCCCAATTTATATACTATAATATTCTCTTTGTCCGACAAAATATACATTGTCATAGTAAACATAGTGACAATCATACGATAGGAACAAGAAATAAAGATAAGATTGTTACTCCAAGTTTTCGCCTCCAAAAAGTTAATAAATCTTTTATGGGTCTGAGCATACGTGTATATAATAAAATTCCACAGTGTATTCTAGATTTGCCACTTCCAAAATTTAAAATATCAGTAAAAAAAATTTTGACAATTAAAGCTTATTACACTGTTCAAGAATATTTAGAGGACAAACATGTATGGAATTAATGTCTATTGAATGTAATGCAGGATAGCTGCCAGCAAATGTAATAGATTGTACCATCGATTTTGAAAAGAGCAACTGTTGAGTTTCTTGCCGGCTCTTCTCAGCAGAACTGCCTTCCGAACCGGTGGTAGCTTTTTGTTCATATGTTCATTCGACGATTCAAAAGTGCTTGTTATAAGTCTATTTGAATAAAGAATATTTTGAATTGAATTGAATTGAATTGAAAGCCTTCACAGTGAATGGAAACTTCATCTTCACATGTTTGTTTTTCATATAGCGATTTCACATATTTTTCTCCATTTTCTTTACATATTTTAGCTAAGTATATTATAAAATCTGCGGGAATAAAAACGTAAATAAATTTATCTTTCATTGAATTTCCGTTATGTAGGTATATAAATATATTTTATTTGGTGGCCAGCTTTATAGAAAAATACTGACTACAGTATGTACGAGGATATAAAATATTTATATCCTTAGAAACATAACATGATTTTGAAAAGTTTTCTAATTTTTTCCAATGATTCTATGTATATTTATAATTAAAATAGAATTTATACATATAAATACGAGTATTTCACTGACTTGAACCTCATTGTACACCACTCAGTTATTTCACAACAGTGATTATATGGTGTAATGTTAGTTTTCATAAAAACACAACGTTGTAGTCCACTTTCATTAGCGTAGACTGTCTGAGATAAAACCCGGCTTAAGTTAAGTACTCTACATACATGTACTCATCGACCTCAGTGTAGTAAAAGTATTTTGTGGAACCTTTTAACGATCGATATCTTAAATATTACGTTTAATAAAGATCTATTTGCTTATAAAATAAATATATAAGATACTATTTTCACGCTTATTTTGTATGAAAAAATATGGTTTATATGATGAGATGTATAAAAAAACCGGTTAAGTGCGAGTTGGATACGTCCACCGAGTCATTATAATCCACGCAAACAACTTTTCTAGCGACGAGAAGTCAATAATAAACAAAGTTCGAATGGTCTCCAACTTTTATTATCCTATTTAAATAAATAATGTCTTTCGATTGTACGAGTAATCAGAAGCGGAGTATTAATATTATTCTTTGTATTTTATTTCCCTTTAATAACTGTAGTTCAGAATACTTCTAGCCATCTTAAAAATACTTACTTGTTCAATCGTAGAATTATTATTTTACGCAACACTTGCTTTATTGTATTAAAATATGAGTGGAATAATTTAAATTAAATGTATATATTATTTAATAACCAATTTATTAAAGAAACAGTTGCAAAATAATACCACAATATACCAGTAACAAATGATTTTACATCTAGAACGTATTCCTAGAATTCAGATGCGAAACTGAAATACTGACTGTGTTTTGGAAAGGATTATTTACTAAAAGTGAATATTTCGGAAATATACCGAAATGTAAATATACAAACAACAGTGTTTTATCACTTCAACGGTACCCGTCCACAGATACAAAATCCTTGCTACGAAATACGTAGCAAATAAGGTTTTCCGGAATGAAATTTCCTTCAACCATTGTATGTTCAGGCCCATTAGGCTAATTTTGTCTGTAACAATATGTACGGTAAAAGTAAAAATTAAACTAAATGTAATAATAATAAAAGCTATACTAACATAAATTTTCCTAATAAAGCTTTCGCAAGTTTTTTAAAGTTGTTATTGTTGCAGTCAATTTCTGTAACGTACTTTGACTAATGAGTCCGAATAATTTTTTATTCACTTTTAAGATGATATTAACGAATAATCAAAAATGAACAGGTTTTTCATGGAATTACTGATTTTTCAGAGAAATTTTCAATTACTCTCAAATCAAAGTCTGAATAACATTTTTAATAAATACAAATATCAATATCACTCCATACCTACTTTAAAATATATAAACACTACCTACTAACTTTATTCCCGGTTTTAATCGGAAGATTTTGATTTGACCATGAAATATTTTCTTGAGTCTCCCCCACTACTACGTAGATATCACATGTTAGAATGACAAACCGATTATACTTTTGCTTTTGTTTTAATTTCAATACATATGTAGGAACCTACCTAACTTTTGGTTTGAAACTAGGTACAGAATTTAATTTCTTGTAGGTACATATAAATAATATATTAAATATGGATAGGTAACATAATTTCCTGATTTACTAGTAACGTTTTTGTTATAAATATATCCATAGATATTAAATTTTCAAAATCTATCTCAGTAGTCACTGACAAAGCCGTATATCGAACAAAATTAATTAAATTTATTAATCGCTCAACTTTCCAATCAATGTTTTAATATTCAAATTGAACAGTAAATGAAATATTGCTTCTGCCAAATTTAGCAACGCAGTCTAATATTAAAATATTTATGATCTTATTTAAATCTGAAGACCCTTGCTAATAATTTGAACCATCAGATTATTAACTTTTTTTATTAGAATTTTCTTGGAAATGATTTTAATTTCTTTTGACCGATTATTACAAAGAAAATTAAGTTATGATATTTGTTTCCTTATAATATTATGTTTTTTACAAAAGTCAGTCTTACTGTTTACTTTAAAAAATAAGATATAGTAAAATCAATTCGACAACTTGTATAGGGATTAATATAGTCGTATAACTTTAACACGACTGTCGTAGCGCTGAATCGTAGCATTGGGAACGTGACTGACCTCTCCTATTTTAAAAGTATATAATATTTTTATATAACACATACTTCCTTTTTACTGAAGACATAAACTAAAAATAACAAATAAGTGAGAATATTCATGTTTAATACTAGATATTAATATATATATAGCGCCATCCATCGTAGCGCAAGGGCACAAAGTAGTATTTACTGCCTGACACCACAGCGAAGAAATGGAAATATAAATTTTAATAAATATTTAATTTCCTCGAGTGGGGATCGAATCCAGAACCAATCGCTTTTACAGTCACACTTCACACACTTGTGCCCCTTCGCCACGACTGGCCTTTTTTTCACATTCATAAATAACCATTGAAACAAATATTACGTGAAATAAAGGATTTTTTTAAAATCATCAAAGGAAATTATTTGAAAATTTCATACATTTTCACTTGCGTAATGCAATAATATTTCAAAATTTTCATAGGGCACACGGTAGTTAAAATAATAAATCTGCGGCCATTATTATCGGTCAGGCAATTGTAAGTAACAATATAGCGATAGCAACCATAAAATTATACTCAGTCATATAAAGCCACACACACACGTTGCATAATGTGGCGCACTTGGACAGATTTATTAAACGAACTTGACATGACAAATTGTACTGTAACACACTTACGGTTAAACTTTTGTAAATCGAATTTTGTTTTACATGCAAATAGTAATTTTATATAATAAATTTTGTAGTTACTTGAAAGGAAAGATTTTTAATGTTTGAAACAATTCCTATTTATTAGACATAATTTTAATTTAGATTCTTAGTTTTTTACATTTGTGCTATATAGTCATTTCTTTTTTCACCACGTTTTACTCATTTCAAGATATTTTTTTATTCGTTCAAAAAGAAAGCTATTTTATAAGAGTTTACGTACTACGCCGTTACTTATATTTCCAACAGATTTAATTGCTCTGTTGAAATTACAGCATATTTTATTTGTTTGCTATTTATAACATATTTTTGTTCAAAAGTAAAGTAAAGCATATATCATTGTTGAAAAGAACCACAGTGGCTGAAAGTCAGAAATTTAATTGCTTTATAAATTAAAGTCATTACGTGCTGGGTGGATGGTTTTATTTTATTATTCCAACGCATAACAGTCGTAGGTTATTTTATTTCATAATTTTCCTAGTGCATGAATTAAATTACATTAAAAAAGAAAATAATGTCCCTTTTAATATACATCGATATTCAACTTACAACATGAAAAATCAATATACTTTTTTTCTTCAAACAATTTTGAAAAAGACTAATTTTAAATTTCATTTATTTTCAATCCTGCGTTTACCATCTGGGTTCGACTCAAATAGACATTAAGGGACCTTGTTATTGTCTAAATATGTACATAAGTTAATTAGATTAAAAATTAATTAAAGCATAAATCTACTATATATACATAAATAATAATTTAGTATATATTATTTATATAAAGGGAATTTATCACTCCGTGCCTGCTGTCAACGAACTGATTTCTAGTTTTTGGGAACCCGAGGAGTATAGTGTTTTAGTTTAAAAAACAAGCATGCAGTCATTTATTTACTCAAAATAATTGATATAATTAGTGAGTCACGTCACTCCCCACATCCAGACATTCTTATTGTCTTACTTTGCTTGACAAGTTATAAGCAAAGCTACAGATTAACCACTTTTACTGCCTCAGAAAAACTTACTTATTAATCGTTTAGATGTGAATAGCAATTACGAAGGCAGAAACATGCATGATAAATGTAACGACCACTAACAGATTTATATATTACTAAACGTAATATGTATAAATAAATTGAATATTATATTTTACTCAAAGGAATCTTTCATAAAATAAAATAGAAATTCTCCTGACAAATATAAAGCGCCGCAAGCCAGTGCACTCATTCAATTAATACAGAACGTTGAAAAATTTCTTTTACAAAATACTTTAAATAATATAATTCGTTTCTTACAATTTTATATTTTTTATCAAAGTATAATAATATATTTATATTTTTAAGAAAGTACTTATTTTTCTAGCTTCGTCCTTTGTCTTGCATACATGAGGGTAAACAGATAGAACCTTGTGTCAGGCGTTCCGTTCTCCGCTTTCCCTTTGAATTCCAGACATTCCGTTTTGAGTAGCTGAACTCAACGTCACGTTTCTTCAAGTTAGAGAAATGAAAAAAATAATTTCCCCCGAGCATAGGTCGAACCCACTACCATTGCGTTCACGGTCATGTTGTCAAACTTCTCTACAATGCCTTTAAATGTATTTTTTTAATATATTTATAAAAAAATTGCTTCGAGAATTAGAAATCGAGTATTCATTAACACTGTCATATGCTGTATGACTAATTAATGGATTACTTTTTGTTGATCATCTGAATCAAAAACACTTTTATGCAACAAACATCTAGCAAAAGAGATTGGATAAATTTAACATGTTTTATTCTACGTTGTAAATATTCTTCTTATAACGTTCATAAATCATTATGTTAGCTAATTCATTATCAATAACGCAAATAGATCGACTTGGCTGGAATTAAACGTCGACTAAGATTAACGATGTTGCACATAAAGGATCTTTTCTCACCTATGAGATACGCTGTAATAGATCACAGTCGCAAATATCTAATCTACCATACTGAAGAACTCATAGTTTCTTATAAAGCTCTTGAAAAAATGTGAAAAGTCGTTAAAAATTATATTTTCATAAGTTTACATTTAAAATGTGATTGATTACCTACGTTTTAATTAAAATTTATGCCATACTACTATGAATTATTTTTTTGTTCATATGACAAAGTTCGCTTCTATTATAAGTCCATAAGCATAGAAGCATTAGAAACAAATATTTCATACACCTAAAATAGACTTGAACACACACTCCTTCAATCACGTTCCATTAAGTTTGGTCACGTCGAAACTGTTTGCTTATTTATGTTGAGATATTTTAGTAGGAAACATTTCTCAGATCTTGGACAGGACTTTAATGAATAATAGTAAAGGAATTAAAAAAAAATCAATTTTAATGACCAATGCCTATACATATATAGTATATCACCTTAATATTAGGTAGTGCTAGATGATATGATGGAAATATGTTGCTTTATATGCACTATAGCTTAAATCCCTAGGTGCCCAAATGTATTGGTATGTTAATAACACGTATGAATGTCAATAGATATGTACTATATCTATGAGTGAGCTTTCAAGTCCTTATAGGTATATAGGTGTATTATCTTCTTCTTCCTGGCATTAATCCTGGCTGTTGCCGGGGTCTGCCTTCCTACTCAACCTACTCTACTTTGCACGGTCTTTTGCGTCCTCGGTGGTTAGAGCATTGGCTCTCATGTTCTGCATCACGACATCCAATCAGCGCTTCCTTGGGCGTCCGGGAGGTCTCACTCCAGGAACTGATATAGTAAGGAACTTGCATTCGACATAGTTCTTAGGCCGGCGCATTTGTAGTGCACTTTTATTGATTTCTAATGTGTTTTTTTTCGTTTTTTTGCTCGTTCGTTTGCGATGGTAGTGAATATCATAATTATTTTAACCACACATACATTTAAAAGAAATATATCGATTTGAATAATTAAAATAATCGTCGTGGACGTTCAGCGACGTGAACTGAAAAAATATTGTTGTTATGTTAAGTAACACTTAATATAATATATTAATTGAACATGAGTGTTAAGACGTTTACTATTCTATCTGTTTTTTTTTTTTAGATTTAAAATTTTAAGGAATAATAACTCAACAATATGTTTTTTGCGTTATCAAGATTTGAGAATATTATTTGGAGTCAATAGATGGTGTTGCATGTCTCTGTTTTTGTTTTCTCAAATATAAACTTCTTAAACATTTCTGTCTTCTTAATCTTTTGATAAAGTGAAGCGATTGCAATGAAACAAAAATTAAATGTTGATTTTGTCCTTATTACGTGATGCGCGCACATCTAACATACTGGCATTTTTAAAGATAAAAATCTAATAATATAAATAGTACTTACCACAATGCCTGCATCAAAAATTTAAAACAGTTGTTAGTTTATTTGAAATATGAATAAGAAAGCAAATATAATATTATATTTCAAGTCAGCAGCAAGTCGTTGAAGCATGCACGGATTATTCAAATTGAGTGAAGGCCAAGTTTGCTCTGCGTTCAATTTTCTCAGTTTGTTTGCTGAGATTTCCACACTCTCTGGAGTACGATCGCCTTTGGAATAGTGTCATATTTGTCATACATTTTATTATTCATA